>CM040443.1:15663743-15896243 GCA_022749755.1 Azadirachta indica
AAACTAGATATTGTGCTCTCATTTGATAAGATCAAATGGGTGTTGACTGATCCAATCCTTGATGTTCTTACTACTAAGGAGAGGCAATATTACAGCATTTGGAGGAATGCAAAAGAAACTGCCAAGTGTTACATACTAGCCTCTATTAATAATGGGTTTCAGGCACAACCTAAAGATATGGACAATATGTATGACATCATATATCACTTTCATGAGATGTTTGGTGATCAGGGACAAAAAGCTAAGAGAGAGGCCCTTTAAAGGTTCATTAGCCTTAAGCAAGCCCCAAATAAGTCGATTGGGAACTATATGTTGAAAGTCATCGATACTTCTAATCAGGCTTAAGTTTTGGGAGCAAAGATAGATGCAGAGTTTCAAATAGATATGATCTTAGGGTCTTTGAACAACACCTTTAATCAATTTAAGATTTATTGTGAGTTAAATTATAAGGTTTATACTCTGTAAGGGATAATGAAGGACTTGGAGAGAATTAAGGAAATTCTCCTTGGCAACAGAAAAGAGGTCAACATGGCTGAACCTTCCATTTCTCTCACTTCAAAGAAATCCTTTAAAAAAGGAAAGAAGAAGCAAAAGAAGAATAAAGAAACTACTCTTACTCCTAAGAGAACAATAACCAAGAGTAAAAAGAAGCTGAAAGGCAAGTGTTTTCACTACAGTAAGAATGGACACTAGAAGAGGAATTTGTCCTACCTACTTAGCTAAAAAGAAGAGCAAGAAGGGAAATGTACTTTTTCTTGAAACATGTTTTGTGGAAGATTCTAAAAATACTTAGATTATAGATTCTAGAGCCACTAGTCATGTTTGCTATTCTTTATAAGGGTTCCAAGTAACCAGGCAGCTAAGTGAAAAGGAGCTAAGCTTGAGGCTAGGGAATGAGCGTTGGTATTTGCTTGCGCGATTGAAGAATTGCGCATTTATTTTGATTGCTATAGGTTTTTAGTTTTGAATGATTGTTACTTTGTTCCAGATTTTAAACAAAAATTGATTTCTATTAACATGTTTAACAAATTCTGGCTATTCCATTTCTTTTAGCAAATATGTTGTTATTAAAAAGAATAATGAATTTATTTGTACTGGAATAATGAGTAATAATCTATTTTTATTTAAAACTAAGGAAAAACTATTAATGACACTCAGTGGAATAATAGAACCGAAATGATCAAATTGAATAACACTAATGGAATATATTTGCAGCACCTTAGACTAGGCCACATCAATATAAAAAGGATTCAAAAGATGGTTAAGGACAGACCACTAAATCAGTTAAAGATTAAAGCTTTTCTAACTTGTAAATCATGCATAAAAGGAAAATGACCAAAAGGTCATTCACAGCCAAAGGTTATCAAGCCAAAGAATGTTTGGAATTGGTTCATACTATGTGGACCAATTAGTGTTCAAGCGAGAGGTGGGCATGAATATTTCATCACCTTGACAAATAACTACTCAAGATATGGACACATTTATCTAATGCATTAGAAATCCGAAGCTTTTAAAAAGTTCAAAGAGTTTATGATAAAAGTTGAAAAACAATTAGGTAAAAATATTAAAACACTTCGATCTGATCATGGTAGAGAATATTTCTTAAGTCAATTTGATGAGTATTTGAGAGATAATGGGATTGTCTCACAACTCACTACACCAGGTACACCATAACAAAATGATGGTGCAGAGAAAAGAAATAGGACTTTTTTGGACATGATAAGATCCATGATGAGTTATTAAACTTTATCCAATAGTTTGTGAGGATATGCAATACAAATGGTAGCATATATTCTAAACCTAGTCCCATTTAAGTCTATCCTAAAGACACCTTTGGAAATATAAACTGGTCATAAAACTAGTTTACACCATTTACGTATTTCGGGATATCTACTACACGTGCTAAGGAACAACCAAGGCAAATTAGGATCAAGGTCCGAAGTATACTTGTTTGTAGGATTCCCAAAAGATACTAAAGGGTATTACTTATATAGTTAATCTGATATAAAAGTCTTTATCAATACGATTGCAGCTTTTTTAGAAGAAGACTATATGGAGAACCACAAGACTCAAAATAAAATTGTATCAGAGGAGTTGTCTAAAGAAACTAATGTTGATCCAATCAGTAATGAGAGTTTCAAAGATTCAACATCTACCTTAAATACCAATCAACCAGAGGATCCATTTATACAACCTTCTATAGTACCTCATCATAGTGGAAGGATTATGAGACGACTTGCCAGATTTATAGGAGTATCAGAAGAGTATAATATTAATGAATTTGATCCTGCTACTTATGATAAAGCAGTAAGCGATGTCGATTATAAATCATGGTGAAAAGTTATGAAATCAGAAATAGAATCCATGTATTCTAATTCTATCTAGGAGCTTGTAGATGCATTTAAAGAGATAAAACCCATTAGGTGCAAATGGGTCTACAAGAGAAAGAGAGGAGTTGATGGAAAGGTAGAGACCTTTAAAATAAGGCTTGTGGCTAAGAGTTATACCCAAAAAGAAGGGATCAACTATACGAAGACATTCTCACCTATAGCCATGCTTAAATCAATTCGAATTCTTTTATCCATTGCCATTTATAATCATTATAAGATATAGCAAATGTATTTTAAGACTACTTTTTTGAATGGTAATCTTGAAAAATGTATCTATATGGTGCAACTAAAGGGTTTCATAGTAAAGAGTTAAGAGCAAAAGATTTGCAAGTTTAAGAGATCCATTTATGGTCTTAAGTAGGCATCGAGGTATTGAAACATAAGATTTGATCAAATGATCAAAACTCATGTGTTTATTCAAAATATAGATGAACCATATGTCTATAAAGAATACAAGACCAAAAGGTTGTATTTCTGATACTTTATATTGATGATATCCTGCTTATTAGGAATGATGTAGGAGAATTAACATTAGTAAAGGTATGGCTAGCTGAGCAATTCCAAGTGAAAGATTTGTGAAAGGCTAAATATATTCTTAGGATCTAAATAATAAGGGACAGGAAGAACAGGAAACTAGCATTGTCTCAATCCTCATATCTAGATAAGATACTGGCCAAATTTACAATGCAAAATTCCAAAAAACGATTGTTGGCTTTCAGGTTTGGAATTAAGCTTTCTCTAGAGCAATCTCCTAAGACTCCTCAAGAGAAAGAAGAGATGAGATGAGTCTCATATGCCTCAGCCGTTGTGAGTCTTATGTATGTTGTGTATTGTACTAGGCCAGATATTTGCTATACAATGAGAGTGGTAAGTAAATACTAGTCCAACCCAAGAAAAGAGCATTAGATTGCAGTAAAGCATATATTGAAATATCTTTGTGGGATGAAAGGATATATCTTGTCCATTTTGGTTGTGATCTAACTTCAGTTGGATATACGAATTCAAACTTTCAGTCTAATTCAGACTCTAGCAAGTCATCCTCAGGATCAGTTTTCACTTCAAGTGGTGGAGCTATAATGCAAAAAAGTATCACGCAATCCTATATTACTGACTCTACTATGAAAATCGAGTATGTAGCCGATAGTGAAGTTGTTAAAGGTGCTGTTTGGCTCTGCAAGTTCCCTACTAAATTGGAAGGCATTCCAAATTGTGAGAAAGTTGTTACACTTTATTGTAATAATAGTAAGGCAATGGTTAACTCAAAGGAAGCAAGAAACCATAAAGCTAGAAAGCATATAGAACAAAAGTACCACCTCATTCAAGAGATCATACAGTACAGAGATGTACAAGTGTGTAAGATTCCTACTGCAGAGAATCTAGCCGATCTATTCACCAAGAGTCTATCAACTAAGATTTTTTATGATCACCTAAAGAACACGGGAATTATAAACATCTCACATCAACTCTAAGTGCGAGTGGGAGATAGTTAGAATAGCGCCCTAACAATTGGATAATTTTTTGTAATTTAGACATTGATAATAAATAAAGTTGTTATTTATTCAAATCTAAATGTGATTGTATCAATAACTAAAAGGTTTTAGAGCCTATATTTTGACAAAGTTCTATATATATAAAATATATATGAGACATAGAACTTAATTATAACTCAAAACTAATTCATAACCTATAAACAAAAGTCAGGCATTTTGTTTGGACAAGGTTGTACTCTCGCTTATCTTCAATAAAAAAATGGTAAGTCTCTAACCATTTAAAATAGTGACTTCAAGACAAAAACATTGATGTATTATTAGAATACACTAAACATGACCATACAGAGGTTTAAATCATTTGGCAGAAATATCGTAACCCAACATAAATCTATATACCCGAGCATTATGACATCTCTAGCTGAATCTTGAGTGGGTAATGTACCTATAGTATGTAGGTTATGGTCTTTAAATAGAACAAAAAGTCAAACCATGAGATTAACGGTTAATACCTTGGTTAGTTAGGATTGTAAGATCTATATGCTAGTAGACACTATTTCATAGATACAGAATTCATGACTTCGAAAGAAATGCATAACACCACCTTGATGGTTTTACAAGGTTTTACTTGGGAAAATCTTGGCCAAATGTTTAGCAAAGGAGTTTACTAAATTAAGATTTATTCTAATAAATTTTAAACCAATTAAGCGGTTTAAAATTGGGATCAAGAAAACAAAATGTAATTGAAAGGGTAAAATGATAAATTATACCTAATTCCAATTATTAGTATTTTATAAAGGGTAATTATGGTAACCTATTGCTCAATAGATAGAGTGTTAAGACATAATTTAATCATATTAAATTATAAAACTTTTTGTAAAGAATATTCAATTCAAAAGTGTAACTTTTGGCTTTTAGTGGAATGGACCAAAGTTAAAAGACAACCCTACTACAATTATAAGATAATATGGTAATGGAAAAAGTTTGTTAGAGCTTATTAATTGAATATATCCATCTATGTCTCCTATGTAGCTGTAATTCTGTAAGTTAGAACAAATAGAATTAAAGAGAAGAAATACTTAATCTAATTGGGTTAATTGGAGAATTAATCCTAGACATTAAATTAAATAGAATGCATTAATTATTAAATTAATAAAGATTATTTTATAATTGGACCTATTGAATTGGGCCAACTATTTAATTAATAAGATTCAATATTGGACTTGTTATTTAATTAACGAGATTAATTAAATAAATGGGCTTAAGTTATGTAATCCAAGCCCAAAAGCTCAAGTCCAATTCATATTAAGGTTAAGATTTTAGGTAAAACACTATAAAAAGAAAGTTAAAGCATGTACTAGGGTAGGAATTAGAACAAATTAGTTGTTTTTAACTTCCTATGTTCTTTAAATCATTTGGTGGAAATATCGTAACCGAGTCTAAACCTTTATACCCAAGCACACTATGACATCTCTACCTGAATCTTGAGTGGGTAGTGTACGTCTAGTATGTAGGCCATAGTCTTTAACTAGAATAAAAAGTGAGACCGTGAGATTAATGGTCTACACCTTGGCTAGATGGGATTGTAAGATCTATATGCTAATAGACACTATTTCATACATATAAAATTTGACTCCGAAAGGAATACAGAATATCACCTTGATGGTTTTACAAGATTTTAGTTGGAAAAATCTTGGCCGAGTGTTTAAAGAAGAAGTTCACTAGTCTAAGATTTATTAGAATAAATCTTAACTCAATTAAATGATATAAAACTAGGATAAAGGAATCAAGATGTAATGGAAAGGTAAAACGATAAATTATACCTAGTTTCAATTATTGGTATTCCATGAAAGGTAGTTATGGTAACCTGTTGCTGAATGGATAGAGCTTTAAGATATAATTTAATCATATTAAATTATAAATCTTTCTATAAAGAATATTGAATTGAAAAGTGCAACTGTGAGCCTTTAGTAGAATGGGCCAAAGTTAATAAACAAAGCCCACTACAATTATGAGATAACAGGGTACTAGGAAAAGTCTATTGGAGTTTGTTAATTGAATATGTCCATCAAGGTCTCTTGTATAGTTGCAACTCTGTAAGCTACAGCAAATAGCATCAAAGAGAAAAAATATTTAATTTAATTGGGTAATTTGAAAATTCATTAAATAAAATAGATTGGGCCAATTACTAAATTAATAAAGATTAATTTATAATTGGACCTATTGAATTGGGCCAACTATTTAATTAATAATATTAATTATTGGGCTTGTTAGTTAATTAATCAAACTTAAGTTAGATTAATTCAACCCCAAAAGCCTAAGTCCAATTCATATTAGGGTTAAGATTTTTGGTAAAACACTATAAAAAGAAAGTTAAAGCGTATATTATGATAAAAGAGAACATACTAGTCATTTTTTGCTTCTTATGTTCTTCCTAAGCATTCTTTTCTTTGAGTTTAGTTTGTAGTTGATGCTCACATATCACGTTCTTGCACAAAGAAGTAGCATACTTGAAATTTTGAATTGGTGAAAAGGCACAAAGATTTTACAATTTTTGAAAACTATACCCGTGAGGTCATAATCCCGAAGACATTTTAATTGTAGATTCAATCCAAATTTCTCTCCGCGTTCCAACAATTTTGATAGTTTTGATGTCTTGAATTGGTCAAAGTTAAATCAATACAAATATTCTTCATTGTCTAAGATTGCTAGGGATATTTTGGCAATCCTAATGTCTACAACTACTTGAGTCTACTTTCAACACGGTGGTAGAGTTGTGAGCCTACATCGTAATAGATTATATCCCAATATAATGAGGCTTCGATGTGAACTTAAAGTTGGTTATGTAAAGGTATAAAATATTTTATATTACAAATTTTGGTCTTTTTTATTTTACAAGTTTTTTTCTACTTATTTTTTTTTCTTTGAAATAGATGAAAAGCTCAATTTAACTTCCATTGAAGATGCCACTAACACATTTATGCAAGAGCATATCAAAAATTGTCATGAGGCAAAAATTATTTACAATATTTAAATTTCAAAATTGATAATTGATATTAGCTAAATATACTGTTTTGTTCATGTATTTTTTTTCACTTTACTTTTATAGGTTGATGAAACAAGTTGAAGGATTTCTGTTTGTCCAGATAGAGTTAGACTTGTTGATTTGCCCAAATGGTTAAACAAATTATGTTATTGTTACTTTTTTTTCCTTTTGGTTTTATATTTTTCGATGATGATCTAGGGGTTCTTTTATACATAGCATAGACTTCTTAATTTGCTTAAATGAAGTTGTTTGGTTCATTATATGTAGAGATAATTTTTAGCTCATGCTTAAGACTTGTTGATTTTCAACTCATGCTTAAGACAATTTTCAAATGAAGTTCTTTGGTTCTTTATATGGTGAAATTTCTAACTGGAATAAGGTATATGATCTCAGACATTTCACTTTTTTGTTTGACAATTGTGCATATAATGAAAAAATAAATTATGGGTAGTTTTGAATCCAGATCATGTTCCATTACTCAAGGCATATCCTTTCTTATTATCTTGCCACTTTCATCAATATTCAATTGTGAAAAACTTGCATTATATCAGTTTTAAACAACTATGATTAAAGAAATTCAACCTACCTTGAAACACAAAACAAAATGTAAAAACGTAATGTGTATGATAGAACCAAAATTGCAATCATAATCATTATTTTTTGACTACTAAGCCACTATATATTTAATTATATACTTTCTATTTCCATATTCTAATCAGTAAGTGTAAGTGATGCCATGATAAGTGGTTGCCATGATTTTTCTTAAAGTCATGGCTTGAAATCCTTAAAGCTACAACATTTTACTTAAATTTAGTCGATCCTCCTACTACATCATAGTCCTAGTAGGTTGATCTTGTGGTTGGGTTTCCTTAAGGTGTTCTATGATTGCTATGTATGAGTTAAGATAACCATTTCATATTAAGTCTTCAATATGCCCTCTTAAAGCTTATGCATTCTTCTGTGATATGACCATGGTCCCAGTGAAATGAACACCTTTTATTCATGTTCCTTGTTGCAAGGTGCGACAACATTTTCTTAGCCTAATGGCTAACCCTCATCGTTTGATATCCTCTAAAATAGTCTCTAACAGAGTATTCGATGGCGTGAATTTGGTATGTTCTGCTTTATGAGTTGTTGCTTATGCAAGTTCCAAACTTCTTGACCTACCACTTTGCAGACCAAGTGTTGTTCTCCTTTCTGTTTTGGTTCTCCCTTAGTCCTACCTTCGCATGAACTGTTCTTGATCCAAGTTGTTTAACTTCTGATGATGCCCAGTCAATGCTCACTCTTTCTTCCCCATAATTCATGTTTCAAATTTCTTGGACTCTCGGTCTTTCTTTCCCTATTCTTCCCGCCTAACCTGATTTCTTTGACTCGATTATGATCATGAGGAAATTGATTTATGGATACCAATGTGCCCCTCTTGCTATCATTTCTCCATTGTTGCCTACTCTAGTGGTATTCCTTCTTTCGCCTTTAAGTATGCCTTTTCTTAAGAATCTAAAGACACTATCTTTACTTTGAACCATAACCACTATGTTCTAAGAACTTTTCGCAAACCTTCTAAGGCCACATCTTAATTATATATGCCCAAAGTGATGACCTCTTTATTGGTCAATGAACGCATTTAAACTTTCTGGCTTCCCCTACTCTATCTAAAGCAGACTTCTAAAATCTTTCCCTAACAAATAAACTCCTCAAAATTCTCTAACAAATTCTCGTGTAAGTTGCGAGAAAGAATGGATGCTACCAAGATTTAGTCCTTAATACCATGACCTTGCTTATTCTTCAAAGGTGAGGAAAAATGGTCTATAAATCTCTTCCTTTGTTAACTCTTAAATGTACATTATTTCCCTACACTGGTCAATCTAGAGTTTAGGATTAGTTTGTCCGGTGTAGCCATTGTATGTGGCATCTGGAATTCCCTAGGCAAACCCTAATTCATAATTTCTAAACTAAACTAGGAAGTGATCTCATAATCATTCTCTTTTCATTACGCGTGGTGTTGCTTTTTTTTTTTACCTTCTGTAACTCTTTAAGCAATCGTTTGATTCTTTTCAAAAAAAAAAGAAATCCAAATCTTCTTTTTCAAAATAGGTTACTATACGTTTATGAACACCTATCTTTTTGTTTAGGTTATGCATATTGACCTCTTCTCGGATCTTATTACTTTCTCTATTAATTTCACCCTTCCTAAATTCTCAGTTTCGCAGCAAAAAAAACCTAGTTGTCTTCCCAAGTTATCTCAATCCTTATCACCTCTTCTATTGCCCCTGGTGGAGTAAAACCACTTCGATTTTTTGGTGTCGATAAGGCTCCTTGTTAACTCCAAATATTGATACTAAAATTTAGTTTTCTAATATTAACTAATAAATTTTTTTGTTTATGAAAATTCTACCCCGCTCTCCTCTCTTTTTTTTTTTTATATCTCTCTATTTCCAATAGTAATCGGGCCTTTTATAATTTTTCTTCTATTGAAATTCTTATAATTACTGACGTAGGATATTAGGGCCCATCCTGCCGTCAGCAAAGTGTTAGAGGGAGAGTATTGGGTGTGTATAAGAAGTCTCTCTAGTAATGAGTTTGGAAGAAACTGGTCCCGCTTGTCGGCCTCTAAGTCATATAACTGAGTGTTCAAGGCCTATCTTTACTTGTTGGGTTTGCCTGGATGATAGTGGGCCCAATTTGAGAGCTAATTTATCCAACACTTGGCAAAAAACTGAAAACGTCTGTAGGATGTATTGAAGAAATAACTTCTCTTCAAGGGAAATTTGGCAAACAAGAAAATTTTTAAGAATAATTAAAAAAAAATAGAGCTATTTAAGATGCCCAGTAAGAATGATCAAAAGTTACTTAGGTACACAGCAAAAAATAAAATAAACAGCAAGCTATAATAGATACAGCAAAAGAAGATTCACAAAAAAGTACAATAATCAAAATGAGAATGACCATAGAAAAGTCGAAATCTGATAAGGAAGATTGTCCCACCAGCAAATAACATCAAAAGAGACTCAAAATTTAGGATTCTATATGTAATACTATTATTACGAAGAATAATGCCTATGTATATATAGTCTCAAGACTATGCTGCATGTATTGGACTTTCACTTATAGTAGAAATGGGCATGGACCTATTTTGATCCAATTACCATTTTCCAAGCCAAGCAAACCTTGGCTTTCCAAAAGTTGATAAATTTTATATAAAATCTTTCTAACATGAGATTTCCACAGCCAAAATCATAGACTGCATTAATGCATTAAGAAAAAAGAATAAGATATTGTTGTTTGTCTACCCCTTTGTAAATTACAATCTAATCTATTTCCTATTTCAAAACAGACCATTATATTTATACACAACAAAATTCCACGATTAGAGATCAAACCAATGCGTGTTCTGCTACGCTCACACTCGAGAATTGATAGACCAATCATAATTCTGGTACACAACATTGATAGGTCCTCCATCACTCAGTAGATGGGTCAAGAAACCTGCTTTTGTTGCATCTACATAATTGATTATCCACTTTAAGATTTCTTTCTCTTGTCCAAAATCTGAACTAAACCTGTTGCAGAAATTTACAAGTTTTGACAATAATCAATTGTATATTCATGCTACTACTAGTGTACTATATAGTATAAATAAACATGTTAATAAGGTAATGGTTGATTACTTTGACTTACCACTTGATGATACTTGTGAGATAAACTGTCCTCTTGTCTAAGTTCACCTCAATTCCAGTTCTACTGCTCCTTTGGAAAAACTCCCTTGTGGCAAATCTAAGTTCACCTTCTACTCCTTGTGGTGTGAAAAACCTCACTGTGGGACTTGACTTTGTTCCACAGCATAGCCCAAAATGGATTAATGGGTTCACTTTCAGACAACATAGCTGCATATGATATCCCATTTTTATTCAATAAATTGAAAAGTTTATGCATTCACAGCCAAAGCCAACAGTAACATTAGAAAATTTGAGACAGATTTGAAATATTTAACATTAAACATATGTAAGCATGATAATACACATACCTCAAGGCGCTTCTCCGTAGAACCAAAGGGCTTAACCAAGGAATAGCGACCTCTCCGATTGTTTCTGAGGATCCCATTTTCTATTGTAGTCAATGAATAAGGGTAACCTCCAACCACGTATTGAAAATCAGAGAAGAAGGATTTCCTATCAATTACTCCTTCTGGGTGACCTATTCTGATTATAGCGTGGATCACCATTGCATTGTATAAGTTCAAGAAGAACGCTATCTTCTCATCTTCTGAGACTGCAAATAGATTCACCCTATGAAGATCATGTACCAAATTGACATATCTGCATTCATCATCAATACAAACAACCAATTATTCCCTAGAAAAAGGAAACATTTTAATAAATTATTCTAAAATATGTTACAAAAATGTTAAAATACATAAACACTAGAGATTAAAGGTGGGTAATACCTTCGGAATTCCTCACTTTTGCTGATGGCAACATAGTCAACATAGCAGCGATCATCAGAGGCGTAAGACTCCAGAATTGCAGACATTATCTTATAAAGTATTTGTCCAACAAAAGCAGCAGGCTTAGGCTCAGCATCATTTGTTGTTCCCCGAAAGTTGTAGCATTTTGTTATATATGGTTCATGCTCAAGGAAACGATAGAAATGGTTTCCATCTTCAAATTCATTTTCCCTACATCCAAATTAATATTCATTAGAACCAATTTGGCTATCAAAAATACCACCATATTGTTTGAATCAAAAGCCTCAATGTTTACACAAATTCTTACAATATTTATATACTATTTGGATTGATTTTCATTTCACATATACCTTAATTACATATATTAAATTTAATATAAATCATTAAATGAATATCAATTTAGTGGTTAAAATTTTAATGTAATAATTTGAATAAAGGATGTGGTGCCAGGGATTTTAGTAGATATTTTTTCTTATAGACATTTACATATTTTAAAATACGGTGCATATATTTTGTATGTAAAAGTAATAATATATTATATAATGACTTAGAAATAATGTGTGTATATAAATATATATATATATATCATTTCTAAGTCATTGATTTAGACACATTCAACAGTTAAGATTGAATTTGATCATGTATTAAAATTTAACGGCCTACAAATATTGTAAACATATGTGTAAAATAATAGGATTATATATATATATATATATATATAGAAAGTTAATATTAATGATCTTTTTTTTTCAATACGACTTTTTATATCAATTATAAACTGTTAGATTTAAACACATTTAACAATTGAAATTGTATTGATCATATAATTAATGGATAATTAATACATCCATAATTAATGCATACTTCAGATACATTTTCAATTATTAGATGTACATAAATCTAACAGTTTATAATTGATATAAAAAATTATATAAAAAAAAAGCGACCATTGATCGTGTATATATATATATATATATATATTATAAGATTGTCCGGTTAGATTAATTCTTACCCAAAAACGTGATGGATAAAATGCTTCCTACTCAGCTGCTTTCCAATCTGAACGGCCTGCATTCATTTCCACGGAAGTAATTTATAAAATACTGAAAATTACTATCATTATGAAAAATCTGCTACAAAAAAGAATCTAAATTTCAGTATTTAGATGAAAAAAATAATAAAATAAAATCGTGGATTTAAAATTTCAAACAAAGAAAAATCAGTTGAAAAAGAATTGTTTGAAAGAGCAGGCCTCTACCTTTATTTATATGCATCTATATCTCCCTTTGTTTTTGATAGATTTTTTATTAAAGAATTGTTTGATAAATTTCTATTTCCTACGTATGCATACATATATATATATATATATCTATATATATATACGCACACACACACAAATACGTCAAAATTAAAGAATATTTCTCTCCTCTACCGGCAATCAATATAAACAACCACAACTACCTCCCACCTTATCTAAAATTTCAGCTACCTTTTCTAAAACTACCATTCAAATACTTTCATAAAATAATTATTATATTATATTATATTTTTAAATAAAATATATTTTCATATATAATAAAAATATATATTATATAATAAAAATGAATAAATAAATTTATAATATATTAATATATGTTATATTATTAATGTGATAAATTAAACATATTTTATTAATATATATTGTGTTATTAATGTGATAAAAAATAATATTATTATTTATTTATTAATTTGTTTTAAATAAATAAATTATATTTTGTCAAATTTTGAAAATATAATAATTATTTTTATGAAATAACTATTATTAAAAGTGATATAATCATTATATTTTATAAATTGGAACATTAAAAGATATTTTTGAAACTATTAAAACAAAACAGCTCAATATTTCAAACTTTAAAGAATTATAAATCTTTTACCTTTAAATAAGTTAAAAATAGATAACTATAATTTTGTCTCTAAACTTTATCAAAATAATAAATAAAGACAAGAATTCTTCATTTTAGCATTTTAGTACCTGATAGTGTGATCATGAAAAATAATTGAAGTAAAGTGAAAAAGAAAAAGAAAAAATAACTTATAAGTCTGTAAGATTTGATCTATTGAACTAATTAGTTATAATAATTTCAAGAATACCTATTAAAAATTCATTATTAAGATATAATAATTATACTCCTATTTAATGGTCGTTAGCTAATAAACTTATTTTTAAACTCTTAACTAAAATAAATCTAAGAATAATGATGAGTATTATTTTACTCCATATTAATAATTGAATATTTATCAATAAATTTAACTAAAATATAATTTATTTATTTTATAACATATTAACAATTCAATATTAATTACGTAAAAAATAAATAAAATAAAACGAAACATAAATAATATTTATAAATAAAATATATTATAATACAATATTTATGGTTATATTATAATTTAAATAAAATATGTATATAACCACAATATATATAACTTAATAAAAATAATATATATTATTAATATGCTACAAAATAAATTTTAAATTATTTTATTAATGTATTTTAAATAAATATATTATATTTTATCAAATTTTAAAAACTTAATAATTATTTTTTGTTAAATAACTATTATTAATAGAGATATAAGTTCATTTTTTAATAAATTAGGGTTTAGATAGATATTTTTAAATTATTAAAACTTACATTAGTCAAAAATATTATTATTAGAAATGTTATTATTAAAAAAGTTTGCACTTACATTAGTTAAAGTCAAACCCAAGCGACCATTGAATATAATTGTACAAACTAAATCAACCATTAAGTATAATTCTTCAAACTAACAGCTAACGATACAACAATGAGTTTCATAAAAATAATGTGTAAAATCAAACTACCCCTATGTTAAACGCACTGAACATGTTAAACCGTGTCTTATGTAAATAAATTTTTACTTTAAATAATTTATAAGTTTTTTGTACCCTATAATTATAATTATTTTAAGTCTTAAATTATTGTATTATTTTTATTTTTCTCCAAAATTTCAAATTAAACCAACAAATATGAGTATTTTAAAAATTAATATATACTATTTTTCTTATAATATAATCTTTTATATTACTATTAATATTGAATTTTGGATTGATTAAGAGATTATATTTATATAATTAAAGGTATGTTTTGTATAATTTTTTTAAGTAAAACTTCTTGTAATAAGTTTTTACGAGTAAAATTTTTAGAATTAGAATTTAATAAAAAAAAAATTTATTAATTATTTCGTTATCTTAAATAACTTTTTAAAAAAAAATGAATAAATATTTTAATAGATAAGTTTTTTAAACTATAATATTTGAAAATAATATAAAATTTTTGAAATTAATAAAGATATTTTTTAAACCATTTAATTTTTTTTAAAAAAATTAAAAAAATTTTATTGCTTAAAACTTAAATTTTATATTTTTTAAGTAGAAGGAAAAATAACTTTTCCAAGTTAAAAATATTCTTGGATGCCTATCAAACCATACCAAAAATAAATTGAAAAAAATTTTAATATTAAAAAAAAAATTGACTAACGAAGAAGAAGATCAAATTAAATATTCTAACTGAAATGCCGCCCCTAATCCTAAGCACGACGACTTTAACACAAATTATTAAATGACATAACATTACGCAATCACGGAAAAGGTGAAATTCAGCCCACAATAAAATCCTTCTTTAAAACAGCCCAGTTGCCGTTTTGATAGGGGTGGAATGAAGTGGATTGGAAGGAGCCAGCATAGCATAGGATAGCATTTATTTTTGATATCATAATCATATTATACAATATGGGGACCCTTGAATAACGTCTACTCATCATGACCTCAACTTTTGTTGAGCCAGTAAGTGGTCCATTACTTCCTTCTATTTTAATCCAACTATCTGGCCCATTCAAACTCGTCCTATTCAATATCTTCCCAAAAAAATAAAAAAAAAAAAAATCCTATTCAATAACTTTTAAAATCAGGTCTTGCAATTACTTGTTCAAAAAAATTATTACATATTTCTGCCCTTCCTAAGTGAAATCAAAACTAAAATTTTTTTAATAGAATGCTATAATTGCTGACTTTCCAAAATATTGTAGCCTATTATGTATAAAAATTAATGAAATCATTTATTTATTCTCGTTGCACGAGGTGGTTATTCGATGCTATTATATCCCATGTGTGTTTGCCATCATTAATGTTTGCCATCAAGAGTCACAGTTACTTTCTTTTCTCCATTCCTTTTATTATTAGTATATTTATTTACCTATTTATTCCTATTTTTCTCTATTTTATTCCCCTAAAATTTACTTATCAAAGCAAAGATATTCAGTAGGACATATAGGCCATATCATTTATGTACCTATCTAATACAAAATTTTGGTGTGAATAAAGTTAATTGAATGATCTTATTTAAATTTTTAATTAAAAAATACAAGTATACACACAAAATAAATATTTATATAACACATAAATACATAAAAAAATAATACTATATAATACAACATGCGACGATATGATTTATGTAAATAATTTGTATATTACGTGATAATATCGTTTATTATAATTTATTTATTTACTAGATTATTATATTTTAAAAAAATATTATAATATTAGATCAATACTCCTTTTTATCTTATTCACCAAAATTATTTCATATATATATATATATATATTATATAGTTTTCATATTATATGTGCACTACTGTGGTATATAGATATTTTTATATGTATGAAAAATATAAGATGAAGAATTGTAAGGAACGCACCTTCTTTCTACCGCAGTCCAAGTGCTGAATAATGACTTCCACCATCTCGCTTCCTGAAAAGCAATTCTTGACGATCTTCATCTTCATCAGACGGTCCTGGATAGGCAATCTCTGTCTCAACACCTTAATAATTCCGAACATCTCATCCATGGATTCCTCCTGATCATGATCATCAAACCCGTACACAGGCGGTGCCGGCGCATCACCAGAACATTTCTTCCCCAACATTTCCCTAAACCGCTGATCGAACGTACCGCTGTTTCTCAACGAGTTCAACGCCACCAAGCCTCCGAACAACTTGTCGTTGAAGAAAATCTGCGGCACCTGTGAGCTTCCGGTTCGCTGTATCAACTCTTTCTCTCTTTGCGGATAGACGTCGATGTTAATTTCAACGAATTTCAGTCCTTTTTGCCTGAAGAAAGTGCGAACGGCTGAGCAGTCTCGGCAGTTGGATCTTGAAAAGAAGCTTACGCGTCCTTTCAGCTTATGATCTTCGTCTTCTTCTGCTAATTCGCTCTTGAGCTTCACTACAACTTTGAGTCCAGAGATGTTGAACTGAGTCACCTCGTCCGATTTGACAGTCCGATCGGTCTCGAACCAGGCGTCGTTGTCGACGTTTTCTTTGATAGAATTCAGCTTCTTGGCGATGGCAATGGAGAAACTGTTGCTTCTTTCTCGGAGGTATTTTCCGATTGTGAATGAATTTTGTAGTGAGCGAGGTGGAGAAGGTGAGATACCTGGTGGTGCCTCTGGCTTTGGAAGCTCCGAATGCGGTTGTATGATCCCCGCATCACCGCCGTTGGTTTTGTCCATCGATTCTTGATCAACGTCCCCGGATACTCTTCCTTCTTCTTTATTTTCATAAGCTTCTGGTTCTGTAGCCGAAATAACGTTATTGTTATGAACGACATCGTTTCCTCCGTGAATATTTGAATTTGAATTAGGAGAGAGATTCTCGGGGTTAGAAATATTTTCGGTTGAGAATCTTTTCACATTCTCTTCTTCAACTCTTTCGTTTATTTTCTCTGGCAACAAATCTCCGTTGATTGATGAATCCGTTTTCATTTGTATTTCCATTTCCATTCCCATTTCTGTCAAAAAAATGGAAGCAGAGAAATTAAAGAGATTTAGAGAAAAAAATAAAATTTGTAAATGCTCGGTGAAATCGGAGAGGTTTGTATGGGAGGATATATGGTAAGGCTTTATATATACGAATCAGGGGGTTAATAACATTAGAATCCCTATATTTTATATTTTTAAAATAAAGAATACATTCTTTTTTTTTTAAAAAAAAAAAAGCAAAGGGGTTGGGCAAAAAAATATATATATGTCAAATCGTTTTCTCCTTGGCGCAGTTCGCGCCGGGAAAATAAAGAAGACGTGCTCTATTTTTAGTAAACAGATAGCAGCCCCTGGGATCTCTCCCTTTATATTAAATAATTCGCTAGTTTTTATTAAAATGATTAGTGCCGGTTCTATAAAAAAATTTAAACTATTTTGTTGTTAATCACAATTTGTTGAGGCATAATCTACCCGTAACTTTTGTAATTGGGTAGGTAATTAGACACAATCTACTAAAAAATCTATTTAAACGCAACTCTGAAGACTTGAACTTTTCTCTTTCAAATTGGAAGCAATTTATACCCTATTACAGTAATTTAGAAGAAATCTACTCAACTTAATTGGTAATTTAAAAAAAATTATTATAATATAATTACGAAGAATTAAATTTTTTTTTTTGAGTAAGAAGAAGTGTAAACACTTTATCACTAAATTACTAATGAATAACTTAACAAATTCTAAATTATTTCTAGAAAACTATAATATTAAATTTTTAAGCATCATAAAATATAAAGATTAGTTTGTAATTTTTATTTATTTTGAATATCTATCTTTATATCTTGTTAATAGTCTATGAAGTACCACATACACATATATACCATATAAATTGATATTATTAATATAAATAAAAAATACAGTGATCTGAATGTTATTTCACATAAGTTATTAGCAAGAAGACGTCAAAAACGTGGAGACAATGGTAACAAAGAAATGGAAAAACATCTTTTAGTTGAACCGGCAAGAACGCGCTTAACCCCGGGCCGGCCCATTGAAAATATCTCTGGCCCCACTTTCCGCGTCCATATTATCACTATACCCTTGCAAAATCCGTTTGTGAAAGGATGGCTGCGGTTGGATGGAAGGGCGTTTACGTGATTTAGTTAATATCACGTTAGCCGTTAATTGAGGGCTGACTAGTTGAGTGCTTAGCTTATAATCCAGTGCGGTATTGACACGTAACGGTAAGGAAGCGTCATCGCATGCTGTGCGTTAGGTGTGGGATTCAACATTGGATTTCCACGTGGCAGTATGGTATTGGCCTTCTTTTGTAAGTGATGACTGATCAGTCTTACCTTTATGATTTATCCCCAGATTTTGACGACTTCTCACTTTAATCTGCGACTAATTCTTAAGATAATGTCTCGTACGAGTTTTAGTAAACCATTAACCCAGAGTCAAAGTATACATTTACATCATAAAATTAATAACAATAATAATAATAAATTCATGGTCTCGGAGTATTGTTATATTTGAAGAGAAAATACCTACCTCCTCATTTTTGGTTTAATTACCTATTATCCCCTTAACTTTTAAATTTTTTTACTTTATCTTCAGTAATTTCAATATAAATCGAAGGTTTAAATCAATATTTTAGTTTAAATACAAAATAAAAGAAAGATTTGTAACGTTAGATTTAATTGACCATCTAGCCTCTCTAATTGGATGGTAAGGACACACTTTTTTCAATGGAGTGTATCTGAAATCCTACATATGACAGAATTATCCCTACATATGTAGTGGGACTTTCTCAGTTTATAGTTTGGACATATGTCTCTCTACTATTAATAGTAAATATCACACTATATAATATACTATTAGAAAAAAGCTCTGGAATTAATTGAACCAACGGTTTGAATTAGTTTTTTGAATTGCAAAATGAATAAAAAATTTGTAGTTTGTTAGTTCGAACTCAAAAATTGGAGCAAAATTAACATAATACTTAACGTCACATCACTTGTATTATTAATTATGTAGGTACAATATTAAATAACTAACCAATACGACAATACATATTTAATATATATTATAGAAAATAAAATTATTTTCAAATAATTATTATTGATATAAAAGAATCAACAATAATTTAGGTTTATTTTCTTTAAAAATAATTTTTTATTATTCAAAAGTATTTTGTATTATTATGTTTTAAAATTTTTACAAACGATAATAAATCTATTTTTAGATTATAACTAGTGAATCTCAATAAAATAAATTTATATTATAAAAATGCTTATATTATTTTTAATGGTGATCATAATTATTAAATTTGAATTATTGTTAAATTATTAATACTTAGAAAAATATTTTTTATTATAAAATTCTTTTGTATCAATAATAATAAAAAAGAAGAATTTGAAAATAATTTTATTTTCTTTAGTAATATATATTACATACGTATTATCATATTATTTATTTATTAAACATTGTACTTATGTAAGAAAATGTGTGAGTGGTGCAATGGTAAGTAGTTTGTTGATTTTACTCCAATTCTGGAGTTTGAATTGTACAAATTAAACATTTTTCATTTATTTTGCAATTTTAGGGGAAAAAAACAATTTGAGCCATCGGTTAAATACGGTTCATGTTCCAATCACTAAAAGTAAAATAGAAAACATTTAGAGGTTAAGGGATAATACGATATTTCTCAAACATTAGGAAAAAAAACTAGATAATTAGGCTAAAAATTAGAGGGATAGCAATATTTTCCTAATATTTTACCCATTCTACCATACGTAGACTACGAGAAAGAAATAATATATTGACTGTGGGGCAAATTCATGTGATACACATGGCAAACTTTGATTGGATTGAGCCTATAGTCTGTTTGGTGTGACCTTGACTGCTAAATCTTTTACTATTAGGACTTGGAGTCTTGGATTAAGTTAACATTAACTTTAAATTTGAATTGAAGGGAATTAGATTCAATACGTCTCTAAAAATAACTTGGTGCAAAAGAGCCGTGATGTTGCAACTATAAATGACTTTTAAATTTACTTCTATCAAATATTGGATTATATTTATGGTTTATTTAATATACCTTTTCAAATAAAACTTTTTAAATGAAATTTTTTATTTGTAAAGTTTTAATAAATAGAATTTTAAAAAAAAATTTATTAATTATTTGGTTATTATAAATAATTTTTAGAAAAATTTGAATAATTATTTTAATGAAAAAATTTTTAATATTCTATTTTAAAAATTTTAAAAAATAAAATAAAATTTTTAAAATAAAATAAGAATATTTTAAACAATTTTATTTTTTAAAAAAGTTAAAAATTCTATTATCAAGAGTTCAAATTTTAAGTTTTTTTTAATATGAGAAAAACAACTTTTAAATTTTCAAAGTTCTTTTTCAGTGCCAATTAAACAATATCAAAAAGTTTAAAAAGAGTTTTTTTTTTAATTAAAAAAACTCTTTGACTAATAAAAAAACCAATTCAAAAGAGTATTTAATACAATACAAGATTTAAATTTGAGTCCTTGGCTGCGTGTTTTATTGTAATATTGCTGGACCTAGATTGTCCTTGTTATTCTTATGTTTCTTATCTAATTCTCATTGATCTAATATTTGACATAGTGTATGGTGGTTCTGGCAATAACTATATAGGATTGTTTAGTGGTGACCAAAACTTGAAATCACAATAAGGGAAAGTTGTAAATCATGATTGTGGGCTACTTGTTTTTGCAGTTGTTTTGTATTTGGTAGCCAACAAGATTGTTGGAGAAGTTACAATAAGCTTTTAAGGGTGGAAGAAGTCCACTTTTTTGTGTGATTGATAGTTTTTTACTTTAAAGGCATTTTTCTAAAATAACCATTGTTTAAAATCATTTTAAAAAATGACCATGTGAAAAATTTTGCGACAAAATTGCCCCTCTAACCAAAAGCTTAACATTTTCTTTCTTTTTCTTCTTCTTTCCTGTTTCTTGCTTCTTTCTTTCCTTTCTTCCTTCCTCTTCTTTATTTCTTCCATCTTGTCTTAATGGATATAAACATTTTATTTAGTTTTTTTTAACTACAAACTCAATTTTCCATTATGTTTTAGTTGAAAGAAATCAATCAAGCATGAAAGTACAAGTATGTGGGTGATTAAAATTTAAAAAACAAAGGAGGAAAATTTGTTGAAAATGAAAAAAAATGATGTTGTTCGTATGTAGTTAGAGATTATAGTGATAGAAATTGTTACTGAAGTGTGTGTTAGTTATTTGAATCTGTTTGGTGTATATTGCTAAGAGAGAAAATGGATATTGAAATTTGGGAACAAATTCTGCGATGCAGTTTCGATTACATAGTATTTTACATTTTTGATCACTTATAGATCCTATGCATGATCGAAACTACAGTTTTGATTTTTTCAGAATTCCAAGAAGGAAAAAAAACAGTTTCAATCACATAGTAATCGACAGTTTTGATCACATTTAGTTTCGCTTAATGATTGAAAATGTAGTTTCAATTTTTTTAAATTTCTAAGAAAAAAAAAAGGCCGAAAGGGGTTGATAACAATATAACATTTGGTACAATTTATTGATGTAAAGTCGCATCTCTACACTTAAATGTGACCATTATATTTATACTTTTGTAAACAATGAATCAATTAAAGAAAATATGATTGGATATGATTCTTATTACAAAATATGTGAATTAGTATTTACCAAAAGTTTGATGTTCATCAGTTATAATTAATCATTGTATACTCATCAAAAGCTGTCTAGAGATTGTGAAGTTTTCATCTACATGTATGTATATTACTTAGGGGTAGACAGACCTGTTGATTTTTTTGCCAGCAGACTGGTTATTTTTAGGAGGAGGATAGCCATAGAGTCGTGGAGGAGCCAATTGTTATAGATATATGTTTCTTTCACTCTATTGTACATGTTAATGGATGGATATTTATACATCTCGTATATAGTTTACTATTATGGGTTTTTACAGTTATATTCATCTGTAATTAATTGTTATTATTAATTATATATTAGAGTGAACTTATATAATTGAATGAAGTATGGTGGTTGGAATTTAAAAAAGACATCATTTTTTGTTAAAATGCGAAATATTCGATTTATCAACGTTTTGTATTACAATTGTAGTTCAACTAATGAACATCAAAATTTTGGTAAATACTGGTTCACATATTTTGTAATAATAATCATATCCAATTATATTATTCTTTAATTGATTCATCAATTTACAAAAGTACAAATAAAATGGTCGCATTTAAGTGTGAACATCTGACTTTACACCAATAAATTGTACCAAATATTACTTTATTACCAACCCAATTGAGTCTCTTTTTTTTCTTGGAAATCTGAAAAAATAGAAACTGCAGTTTTCATTATTAAACGAAACTGGATGTGATCAAAACTGTTAATTAATGTGTGATTGAAACAACTTTTTTTCTTTCTAAGAATTTTGGAAAAATTAAAATTGTATTTTCGATCACACATAGAAACAGAAAGTGATTGAAATTGCAAAATATTATGTGACCGAAATTACGTTACAGATTTGTTCCCAAAATCTCAATATCCATTTTCTCTCCCAACCATCTACACCAAACACATTTAAACAACTAACACACACCTCAATAACAATTTCTATCACTATAATCTCTAACTACACGCAAACAACATCTTTTTTTTTTATTTTCAGTAAATTTTCTTCTTTTATTTTTCAAACTGTAATCATCCACCTACTTGTATTTTAATATTTGATTGATTTCCTTCAATTGAAATGGAATGAAAAATCGAGTTTGTGGCAGAAAAACTAAAGAGTTTGTGTTAAGGCAAGATAGAAGAAATAAAGAAGAAGAAGGAAGAAAGGAGAGAAAGAAACAAGAAACGGGAAAGAAGAAGAAGAAGAAGGACAATGTTAAGTTTTTGGTCAAAGGGGCAATTTTGTCCCAAAATTTTTCACGTGGTCATCTTTGAAAATAATTTTGAACAATGGTTATTTTAGAAAAATACCTTTAAATAGTGATTATTTTTGTAAATTTTCCTTTTACTTTTATGTGTGATTGATAGTTTAGCTGTTTTCTTTTTTTTTTTTATAGGTTATGAGTGTTCGATTAAGCCTAAAAACTTATTGTTATGTGTTTTCATAAAAAAAGATATCTCTTTCTTTTTTTTCTCTTATTTCTTTAAAAATAGAATTTTTATTGAAAACGAACCTACTTACATTTTCATTATGATAAGATGTATTATAAAGTGATTTGTTTTTTTATTTAAATATATCTTATTTTAATTAAAATAATTTAATTAAACTAAGAATTTTTTTATTGAAAATTACTCTTTACATTATTAAAGAATACATTTAAGTACTTTTATTCTTAATAAAATAAAGTAGAGTTGTATCTTTGAGTTAAACTATCTTTCTCTTACATAAATTCACGGAATTTGTCTTAAAATAAAACTTTTAAATCAAAAGATTTTTATTTAGGTAAAAGGGATTTTAATCTAAATTGCACCATATTTTGTAAAACTAGCAAGCATACAAATAAATTATAATATGATAGGTAATCCTACAATATTGATCCCACAAAGAATAAGTAAAAATGATGATTTGCCTCTTATTAGATTTGAAAACATACATTTACCCCCTCATTGTTCAAAAATACTAAAACTCCTCCACTGTCAATTTTTTAGCAGAGAAAACCTACTTTTAAGTGTAAAATAGATATTTACCTCACTTTGATTGACGTGGAAGACAAATATGCCAGAGTTTATGAGTATGATTTGACAACTCAATGAAATTAAAAGAAAAAATAATTAATTTTAGTTGTAAATTATAATTAATTATGATTTATATTTATTTTTTTAGATTTTTATATTTATATTTATATATCTATATTTACATTTATAATTTTAGTTTTATTTATATTTATGTTTATATTATATATGTATATGTATATGTACATGCATATCTAATCTATATTTATATTTTTAATCTATATATATATTTATGAATATATATAGATTTTATAAAATGATTGCATAAAAGATGTTGAGGCACTTATTAGAGTTGTTTATAGTTTATAAGTATGATTTGTTTTTGTTTTATGGTTGACAAAAAAGTCAAAAATTGCTATAAATGTTTCTTTATGAGAGCGTGGTGAGAGAAATTAAGGAGGCTCTTGCAAGGTTTAATATGTGATAGTAGGTGGTAGCTCAATCCAAAAACTTTATGAATTTTTATATTTCGTGCTTTTTAAAACTAATTTAACTAGAAAAACAAGACATCTATAGAATCATGATCAATTTTGTTTCATTAAAAAATTTTATGCTTTCAATTTTATATAATTTTTCGAATCTAACCATGAGATGTTGGAAAATGCGTTTTTTTAGAACACTTTGAATGAAGAAATGTTTTTGGGTTGATCAAATGGTTTTAAAAAATTATGATATTTTTCATATTGATTTTTTTTGGTCTCTATTATAACATATCAATATTTCATGGTTTCATTCAAATTTTTAATTTGTTATGAATTTTTGATTAAGACAGCTTACCATAGAATTATGATTAATATAATTTGAGAAGGCTAAAATGCACTTTGGTCATGAATTTAGTTCTAAATAATTTTATGGTGCCACTGTGTATATGCATGTATGAGATCCTTGCAAAGTTTCATGATCATTAGGTAAATGGTTGCTTTATTAAAAATCGAAGACCTAGAGGCACAAAGTGAGTTCTCTGCAGAATCATAAATAAGGGACTAAGTTTAGCATGTAATAAGAAATAGTTATGAATTGAATCAGAAGATCAAACTTTTATATGATATTTTTTATTAGGGTTATGTTCTGATTTCATGAGAAACAAACATCATTTAAGACATGTGACAATTTCTTGATAAGCTCAAGGTTAGATATGGGACGTTTGTGCGATGATAAATTGTTTTAATTTATGCTTGATTTTGTATAATGTGACTTATGAAGATTAACTTTTGACTTTAAGGTTAATGTGATTTAATTATTTTATTAGAAATATCAAGAGGTAAGTATATTAGACATTTTAAAATGAATAATAATAAATGTTTGCATATGTGTGTTTGACTATATTTGTTGGTGTTTTCAATTATGTACTATTACAAAGGTATATTTGCTTATCTACTACATATTCATATATTTGTGTACGATTATGAAGGTATATGTTTATATACTGTGTAAAGTAATGAGCATTGATACCATGAATATATATATTATCTTTTGAAAAATGAGAAATTTTTTGTAAGAAAAGTGTTTACGATAATTAAGATTTGTACTTTTAGTTCTTGGTAGACAATTACAAATGTATATGGAGCTTTTTGATAAGTTGACCATTCCTTTCTTGTTTGGTATATGCAATATGTAATATATATGTGTTCCTTATAATATAGGAGAGACTCTTTTGGTACCCTTAAGATGTTTGAGTCTTCACATTCGTGTGTTGATGTATTTGTGCATATGGGAGGACTCGCTAATAATCGAGCGGTTGTCTAGCTCTTACATTTTGGTATCAATGTCCTTGTTTGTGAATTATTATGCCTCACTTGCGCTTACCCTACATATGGAAAGTCATTGATGGGTAAAGACTCAATATATGGTAAATGATAAATGAAGTCCTACTAAGAAGTAATTGAATGAAGATGTTCCTACCAAAATAAGAATACAAGTTTGAATGTAATTTATATGATATGCAAAAGTTTAAAAATAAATTTCTAATATGCACCTTTGTAAATAATCATGAGATACATTATCTAATTTCTTAATTTAGGTAGAATAGAAAGTCAACTTTTCTTAGAATAAATTAGGTATACCTATGTAATAAAATGTATGTTCTTTTATCCTAATTTTAAAATTCTACATGGCATTAGAGCTAGGTTATTTCTAGCTTTTTCTTTTGGTTGTTCTTATGGTGTTCATTGTCGAAGACTACATTTTTCTTTCCATTCAGCCTTAATTGCCATTACCCTAGAACTATCAATTAATGATGTTTGAAATCTCAGAAAATTTAAGTTCTTTTGCTGCAAACTTTATTAGAATGTACACTAGCTTTAAAAATCCTACTCTTTAGATAACAACTAAAACTCAATGGTAAAACTTATTTCTTATGGTCTCAGTCAACTTAACTCTTTTTAAAAAGCCGAAGAAAAATAAAATATGTTCTTGGAAAAATCAAAGAGCCAAAGGAATCAGACTTAAAGTTTGAAACTTAAGATTTAGAAATTTAACAGTAATGTTGTGGTTATTGCATTCCATAAAACTAAAAATTGGGAAACTATTCCTATATCTCTCGATTGCTATAGAGATATGAGATGTTGTGTCAAAAACCTATTCTAATAAAGGGTATGCATCTCATGTTTATGAATTAAGGAAGACGATTCATAACTCAAATAGACTAAGTTGTTACAATTTACTACAACAATATGATGGTCCTATAGCAAGAGTTAGACTTGCTTCAACATTTTAAAATGCTAGCCATTGAAGATGCAATAATAGTTGCTAAAATACTAAAGCATACCTAAGTTTACAACTTCTTAGAAAGGTTGAGACTCAAATTTGATAAAGTAAGAGGCAAAATATTTAGTAAAGAATCTATCCCTAGCTTGTTGATTTTTTTACTTGTACATATGTTGAGAAAGATCTGATGAAAATAATGATGGATCCAAATTCTTAAGAGATCTTGACTTTAAAAAATGAAGTAAATAAAGAATCAAGGAACTTTCAAAGACCTTGGTAACCACAAAAACAAGGTAAGAATGACACCTCAATGGTGTGATTACTGTAGGAAGTTGAGACAAAAAAAAAAAGATATATTGCAAGTTAAATGGTAAGCCATCTAAATGATAAGGGAAAAACATCTTTAAAGAAAGCTTTTCAAGGATTTATGGTGGAAGAGCATGAATCTGCAATGAACTCTCAATCCTCAGACAAGATTGTCTTTATTAAAGATTAATTAGAGTTATTATATAAAATGTTTGGGTAAATTAGGTTATCCTCTAGTCCTTTCTTTTATTTTACCAAGTCAGGTAATATAAACCTAGCCTTGAATGTCTTTAGAATATTTCAACCAACCCTTGGATCATAGATTCAGGGCTTCCAATCGCAAGACAAATGAATTGAATTATTTCTTATCTTATAATGCTTGTACAAAATCTGGTAAGGTCTATTGCTAGTGATCATTTATTCTATTAGTGGTAAAGGTTCTCTATCAATTACCTCCCTAATTACATTGATTAAGTCCTTTATGTTCGTAACCTTGATTGTAATCTTATGCTAATTAGTAAGTTAACAAAATCTCTTAATTATTGTGCTAAATTCCATCCAACTCATTGTGTGCTTCAAGACCTGAGGTGACGGGGAAGAAGATTTGAATTGGTAAGAAAAGAGATGAGTTTTATTACATAAATCCAAAGGCATAGGAAAATGATAAGGTTCTAATTTCCAAAGCTATTAAGAACAAATATGGAAAGACATGGTTGTTACATTTTTGTTTTCGACATTAAAATTTTACTTCTCTTAAGCTATTTTTCCAAAATTGTTTGTTGAAATTAAACTTTCAAGTTCTCAGTGTCAAAATTTTGAAATTAGCAAAAAATCATTGTATGTTATATCTTATAAGTAATAAGAAATTTGAAATTTAGTTTTCCATTATTCATAGTGATGTGTACAATCCTTCTATAACTATTTCTTATAATAGTATATATATATATATATATATATAGTTTGAAGTTTATTTATGATTTCACTGGAACCACTTGGATTTATCCATTAAGAGAAAAATATGAAGTTGCCCTGTCTTTCAAGAACTTTCACCAAATGATCAAAACTCAAATCAATGCCAAATTCAAGTTTTTAGAACCAATAATGGGAAAAAATACCTCAACTCTCTCTTAGTATTTTTTTCACTCAATGGCATTGTACATTTTTCTTCATACAATGAAATACTACAACAAAATAAGTAGTTAAGAGAAAAAATAGACACCTCAAAAGGGGGTAAGACTTTAATGTTCACCAAGAGTGTTCCTAAAATCTATTGGATTAAAGTAGTTTTCATAGTTTCATATTTGATCAACAAGAGATATTTAAAATCAATAGATCTGAAAACTCTCATTAACTATGAAAAGGTGTTTTTCTTATAACTATCTCCTTGGAACCTTTCTCTTCAAGGTGTTTGGTCGTGTAATATATGTTCATCTCCAAAATAGAGAAAAGTCTAAGTGAGATCCATGGGTACTTAAGTGTATTTTCCTAGCCAATATATTCACCAACTCAAGAAGAATGGTTCAAGTGCTATGACACTCCAACCAAAAACCGTTTGTCACCATGGATGTAATTTTTTTTTTTAAAATCTCTTTATTTCTCTTAAACAACTCTTCAAGTGGAGAAACTAGAAACAAAAGACTTGTCCTTTTCTGTTAAGAAGAATCCTACCTTTAATAATCGTATTACCTTCCACGATAGTACCAAGAGCCATTAAAATAAGTTGATAACAACCCTTGTTGGCATTTATGCTACCATCTCCTTTAGGGACTCGTTACCACATCGGCATATAGGGGCTCACATGACATCAGTGCTTAATAGCCTAACCTGACAGTGTACCATATATGCATTGTGAAGCTCTTCCTATTCATTTGTTGCTTAGTAGTGAGACTCTATGCTGTTGTTTTGAACTGCAAAAGGTGCCTTGCAAAATTTAAGTAAGGCTTAAAGGAAACATAATAAAGAAATTGAGAGGATGTAAATCTATGAGTACACCTATTGATCTAAATCACAAGCTTGAAGCTAAAATTGAGGGAACCCTAATTGACAAAGGAAGATGTCATAGACTCATATGAAAGTTAATCTATTCATAGAAAATCCATTAAAATATCATCTTGAAGTTATTAGAAGAATACTAAGTACCTAAATGCTACACTAGATAAAAGGCTTTTTTATTTCAAAAGGCAAGACAATCTTCTTGTGAAAACCTACTTTGATGCAAATTAAGCAGGTTCTATTAGTGATCGAAAATCAACTATAAGTTATTGCACCTTTGTAAGGGGTAATCTAGTTACACAGAGAAGTAAAAAGACAATTCGTTATATCAAGTGTTGAGCCTAAGTTTCATGCTTTGGCTTAGGGATTTGTGAAGTAATATGGATTATAAACCTCCTGAAAAAGTTACAATAAAGTGTAAAAGACTAGCAACTATTCATTTTGACAATAAGGCTACAATTCAGTTTTGCTTACAACCTAGTTCAACACCACATGAGAAAACATGTTGAGCATCAAGGAGAAGATTAAATTTAAGCAAATTATGACTTTTTTTACATTTACAAATCAACAACTTGATGATATCTTTACATAAGGAGTCCCGAAAACCATGTTTAGTCTATTGATAGACAAGCTAGAGGATTGTTAGATTTGTATTAACTATAAATTATTTTTTTCTTTCCTTATTTAGTCTAATTATAGCTAGTACAAATAATATTAATTTACTAAGTTTAATGCTTACTATAGTTTATTGTGATTCCTGTATAAATAATGACATGTTCATAGCAAATTTGCAAAGCTTCTACTATCTCCTGATTTTAAAAATAATTACATTAATTCTAAATATTTGAATCATAGAACTTTATAACATTTCATAAATGGTAATTGGAAATTATTAATGCATACCTAAGCCATAGAAAATGCAAACCTAGAGAATAAATTGATTTCTCTCCTTTAACCTCCTTTCAACACCGCATAATATTTTAATTATATGTTGGTAGAAAATAAATATTTAGTGATTTATTTATAGGGAAGGAAAGGACTGGTTTCTTAATTAATTTTTTTTCATTAAAACACGTATTGCATAGTTGTTTTCCATTAAAACATGTTTTGAGTATTTATTTATCATTGAAACACGTTCAAGAGAATAGTAATTAACTATACCTTAACTACACGTTCCATCATCTTGTGCATAAAATTAAAAACTATAATTAATTAACTAACTTCACCAATAACTAATTTAATTACGTGGGCCTCTATTACTATAATATCTTACATTCTTCCACAACCCTTGTGGTAGAATTTTATTCTTAGTTAAACAATAAACATGATGCATATTACCATTAAATAAAATTTTTACATATATTAGTCGTACCATAATATCATTGTTAAGTATAAACTAATATGAGTCATGATAGTTTTACATCATTAAATTAACATAGTTTCTTCTGTGTACTGTAATATTAGCTTTCTACTTAATATGACTTATAAATGAAAACTCAATAATTGTTAACTTTAATGTCTCAATTAGAAATTAAATCTTGTCAAAAAATTTTGTATAAAACATTCATGTAAAACAAGTATATATAATTATCAGAAATAACACATAAATAATAAAGAAATGTCTAAAACATAAACATTAACAAAATCACTAAAACTTTTCAATAATGCCCATCCTTTCGACATGTCCAATAAAGGTCTTTGGAGGCAATCCCTCTTGTAATGAACCCGCAATCATGAGATTTGTGCTAATATGCTCAATTGACACCTTTTATTTGTGAACTTCTTTAACGGTAAGATATTTTAATTCTATATATTTAACATCCTTAGAATATTTATCATTTTTAGAGAAGAGAACTACTGTGAAATTATCACAGTAAATTTTCAACAGCCTAATAATACTGTTGACTACTCCATGTCCTTAAATAAAGTTTCGCAGCCAATTTCCTTGAATTATGGCTTCAAAACATGCCTAAAACTTAACTTCTATAGTATATAAAGATCAATGATAGGGTGCTTCGCACTTTTCCATGAGATTGCTGCTATAACTTTATAGATTTCCTTGTGTCAACACATCTAACAAAGTCTGAATTTGTATATCCAATTACCTTAAGATGATCAGATTTTTGACAAGTGACCATGTGATCTTTTGTTCCTTGCAGGTACCCCCACTTTCTTGCTAGCCATCTAGTGATCCAACCCGAATTGCTTTGATATCGGCCAAGCATTCAAATAGCAAAACTGATGTTTAGCCAGCTACAAGTTTGAACATATATCAAGCATTCAACAATTGATGAATAAGGAGTTTTTTTCCATTTGTTTGTGTTCCAATTCATTTATGTGGGTATTATATATAGTTAAATTTATCATTTTTTTAATTGGAACAACACTTGCTGAACACTTTTGCATTTTGAATCACTCAAGAACTTTATTGATATATGTTGCAATCCTTGTGATCTATTTCAAAATATTTTTATTCCAATCACATAAGTCGCTTATCCCATATTCTTCATTTCAAAGTTACTAGAGAGAAATTTTTTGGTCTTGTGTAATAAGCCAAAATCATTAGTAGTAAGCAAGAAATCATCAACATACAAAATTAAAATATAAATTTACTCCTATTATTCTTCATTATATACACTGATCAATAGTGTTTTCTTAAATCCAAAAAAAGTGATAGTATCTTTGAACTTAAAACAACATTAATGGGAAGCTTGCTTAAGTATGTATATTGATTTCTTAAGTCTATATACAATATGTTCTTTTTCTTTAATGAAAAAATCCTCAGGTTAATCATAGGAACTTCTTCTTTTTCTAAATTCCTATTTAGAAAAGTAGTTTTCACATCAATTCTATACAACTATAAGTTATAATGAGCCATCAAAGCTATAATAATTCTAAGAAAATCTTATGTTTTGTAGATTTCAACTTATCCTTCATAGTCAACACCATCTTTGTCAGTAAAACCATTGGCAATAAGTTTGGCATTATATTGTGTGATATTACCATTTTGAGTAACATGTGGTCTTAAAAACCCATTTATACCTAACTCTCTTATAACCTTTAGAAAATTCAAAAAGACCCCAAACTTCATTCTATTCAATAGATTTCAACTTATCCTTCATGGCATCTATCCATTTAGTATAATTAGTTCATTTAATGACTTGTGAAAATGAAACTAAATCTTCATCTATTCTTAAGTCAAAATTTGACTCTTGTAAATATACTACATAATTATCAGAAATAAATGATCTTGTTTATCTTTATGACATTTTTAATGTTATTCCTTGTGATTCATTGATTGTGAGTTCATTAACATTATCTATTATGGATTGTTTGATCATTCATTTGTTGTTCTTACCTATTGTTCAACCGTTTAAAAATTAGATGAATAAAAACTTTAGAAGAAGCCAAGGGTAAAGGAACTTATACCCTAACTTCTTAAATTTTTTTGTGGTTCTTTACTCCGACTAACTTCACCATTCTCAATGAACCTAGCATTTCCAGTTTCAATAATTATTGTGCTATAGCTCGAATAATAACATCTATACCCTTTAGATTTTTTAGGATAACCAATGAAGAAATCACTTATTTTTCCTAAATCCAACTTCTTTTCATGTGGATTATAAATCCTTACTTCTACTAGGCAACCCCAAACATGCAAATGTCTTAAACTGTGTTTCCAATCTATCCATAGTTCAAAAGAAGTCTTAAGAACTGCCTTGCTAAGAACCATGTTTAACAAATAAATGTCAATTTTTAATACATACATTTACAAAGAAATAGGTAAAGATGAATTGCTTAACATACTCTTAACCATGTCTAATAAAGTACGATTATGCCTTTTTGCCACACTATTTTGTTGTGGTGTTCTTGGCATAATGTATTGAGCACAAATGCCATGCTTTTCAATAAATTTAGCAAATGGGCTTGGCCATTACCTTGTTTTATCATATTTTCCATAAAACTTACTACCTCTATCAAATCTAATAACTTTTACTTTTCTATCTAATTATCAATCAACCTTGGTAATAAATACATTCAAAACATCTAGTAATTGAGATTTTTCGTGCAACAATAAACAACCATAATGTGAAAAGTCATTAATAAAGATAATAAAATATTTTTCTTTTCTTGATGATGAAACATAAAAAGGCCTACAAATATCGATGTACATTATTTCAAAAAGTTAAGCTCTTGTGGCTCTTTTCTTTGTGTGTTTTGTTTATTTTCCTTTAGTGCAATCCACATAAATACCTATATCAATAATAGCTAAGTATTGAAGGATTTACCAATCTCTCCAATCTTTCCTTGGAAATGTGACCCAAATGTTTATGCCACAAGTAAGTTGAACATTCATTCATTAAACCATTTTTTGTTCCAATATTATGTTGTAAGGCTAAAAGAGTTTTAGTAAAAAGATTGTCAAGTTTCATATAAACCATCACAAAGTAAACCAAAACCAATAAAAATATTTTGTTTAAATAAACTAAAACATTCATTGCCAAATTTAAAAGAGTATCTAGCTAGATCTAATTTAGACAACATTTTGAAAAATTAATCTCTAAAAATCTTACTCTAAAAAAGAAAATTGATGGTTTATCTATTGAAATTGTTTCTTTGAAAGAAATAAATGTTATGTTCTTGAAAAAGAGAAGGATTTTTGCAACAGATCAAGAATGTCAAAATGGAGTCTTTTAACTTGCATGAAATTATTTTGAAATTTACTAACAGTCAAAAGAATTTTGGAAAGTTGCTTGATTCTCAAAGATGTATTTTTGACAAAGGAGGTTTAGGAAATAGACCCTATATTAAGTAAAAATTTTACAAAAATTATTGCATGTAATTATTATAATAGTATCAATCATATGAGTTATGCATACGCCATTAAGAAAAATACATATTTAGTGTTAGAAAGATTTGGGTTCCAAAGGGAGCCAAAACTAACATTTAGGGACCCGATGTGTTTTGGGAGCCAACGTGCCAAACTTGAATATTTTTTTTAGTTATCAAAATCAAGGAATAATGAGTGGTTCCAAAATGCAAAGGCGAGAACATGTGTATAGCTAAAATGGTATCAAAATTTTGAACTTATCTTTTAATTGCTCTATGTACAATTGTTAGCCCAAGTTTTGAAAATATATGTTGTGGTTGGCAAGCATCTCTTTATTGAAATATAAATATTATACTCAATATATGCAAAATATCCCTCATTTCAATTTATGCCTTGATATGTGTTTGTGTGTTGTTTGATTTGCTTGACATGCTTTTTGATTTCCATTGAATTCATGCTTTTCATCATGTTTAAATGGCTTTAAATTGAAATGTGATCACTTATTAACTTTTCTATTCATTTCAAGCCAAACATTAATGATGGACTCATTACTCATTTGCAATTATTTTTTGAATTGTGCATATAGAGTTATAGTTATTTATAAAGGAAAAGGGGGGAAAGAGTGTGTGAATATGGAATGGTGATTATGTATAGAAGTGCTTTTACTCTCTCCCTTGCGTTGTATGTATTTTAATAAGTGTGTAGAATATGCACTTATCGACCATTTTAAGGCTTGAATTGTTTTGTAAATCCTTAAGTTTAGTTAATATTTGATGAATTTTAGTGACTTTGTGCAGAAAAGCTAGAAAACGGCTGTTCAAGGTGAAATCATCTTGAAAAAAAAATGATGGAAAAGCTGGAAGGGAAATGGGGACCAAAATGAAAAGTTTCAAGGATCAAAGTGAAAGAAAAACAAAATTTGGAAACTTTGGATTGATTGGGTGGCGTAGCCACACCATGCAGTTTGTCCAAACATAGAGGCAATGGCGTGGCCATGCATTACTTTCCCATTGCGCCCCCGCCCATTTTGAGTGCCCCTACGCCTCCTAGACATCCTTGGACAATTTTAGGCCATAATATCATTAATTAATGGCTTGATTTGGGTATATTTTAGGTTATTATGTATATAAGAGGTAGCCACCAAAGAAATAATAGGCGAGAGTGGAGTTTTTGAAGAGTTAGAAGGTGAAGAACAAGGAAAAGATTCTAGAGAGAGAAAGGTAGATTGAATAAAATTGAAAGCTTTGGAAGAAGACTTGAAGAAGGATCATTTCAAGCCCTTATCTCTAGTCTAGTTTCTTAACTCTATCATCTTCATTTTGTATTTCATTTCCATTTTTATTTGTTGAAATTAAGGATGATTGGATTACATGATGAATTTGGTGTTAATAGTTGATATATTTGTCTAAAATTCTTATTCTAGGAATTTGATGTAGCTTATCTTGATTATGTTTGACTAGTTGGCATATTTTTAAATGTGGAGTGATTTTACTTGTGTTTACTTGCTTTAATTGATTCTAACTTGTTGAATGAAAAATTAGATGGTTCAAGATGAACGAATTAATACTTGGGAAGGTTTGATTTATTCATTGGATTAAGTGAACAAAATTTAGTGTTACTAAGATTTTGGGAGGAAATTAGTAATTACGTAATCTAATAATCACTTAGGATAAAAACAAGAACTGGGAGTTAATTGAAATTCTAGGTGATTAGTAAAGGATGGATTGAAAAAAACGTACAATTAACCATATCTAACCATATCTGATGGGGATATCGATTTGAAAATTTGCCTGTAGTAATTTGTTTGACACTTAAGAGATGAGCAAATTCACTTTTAATCCTATGATTAGTAAGTAAAATCAGAACACATTATCCATTGCCAATTTAGGAAAAGCATAAGAAAAGATAAATGAAATCAAGGCTCTAGATCTTTCATCTCTGCATATTTCATTAACTCTTCAATACTCTTTAATTTAGTTGTACTTGTTTGTAGTTATCTAGCAATGAAATAGTCATTTCATTATATTATTTTTATTTGCAATTGAACTAATCTGAATCATTTAGATAAAATTGGGCTTTTAAGACTATAGTACTTAGTATTTAATATAAATTTCAATTCTCATGGGATAATACTTATATTTATCACTTGATTACTTAGTACAACCTATATCCTTGTGGTTAGCATTGTCGCGATCATATTTGTTGTTTTAATGATAGAACTTGTAGGATATTACTTAGTTACTTGTTGATTTTGATAATGACAAAAAGAGAAAGATATAAAAATTTTACAAACATATTCTTATTTGCCAAAAAGGAAAATCTTACAATATCTCCATTCTTCCAAGTTTTGACTTATAAGAACGGAGGAAGCATTTGATATACAATACATTTAGGAGAGAAATGATTTATTTTTCATATTGTATTAATATCACGAAATGAGTATATTTGATTTATACATAATTTGCATTTATTTGCAAATTTTCATTGTGTACACTCTTGAACAAAAAGGGGGAGAAGTTGTAATTTTATCTTATATCCTTCATCCCTTGTTTTTTAATTGCATTTGGTTAAAAGGCATTTGTGGGACTTTTTATTTTGGATATTTTTCAAAATCCTTCTACAACTTTTTTTTTTTAAAAATATTGTTAGCATGCTCTTAAATTTGATATTTTTTATGACAAAAAAGGGGGAGAAGTTTGATTGTTTGCCAAATGTTTGAATTAAATGTCTACTCATGTGAATGCTCATAAGCTTAAATGTTGAATTAATGTTATTATTGAGGGGGAGCTTGTTTATGGATTATTTGTAAATTATTTTTTGTTGGCAATCAATGGTTTGTCATCATCATAAAAAAAAAGGGAGATTGTTAGCCATAAGATTATTAAACCATTGTTTTGATAATAACAAACATTAATATCCTTGATTAACCGAATTTTTCTTGTAGCATTTTTTGTGATATTTTTAACATGAAAATTTGGAATACAAATTGATCATAAAAATGATATACAAAAGTAAGGCATTCATGAAGAGAAAAATTTGAAAGCCTCAAGAGCATATAAGGAAAAGATTTAAAGAATTAAGGACACACACATTAAGTGATTTATTATTTGTAATGTTTCTTTGAACTGATTATTAATTTGCACGTGAAGGCTTAAAATTTCATTTTTATCAAATCACTTATTCTTAATGCTTTTCAAAAATTCATATGATAATATGATTTTGATGTGAACATTTTGATTATGTGAAAAATAGCCATAAGTTTTCAGAGAACTGAATTGCAAATTTCTCAAAGATAGAAATAGGATTAAAACGCAAGATTTTGAAACGTAAAAAGGGCACTAAATTGCAAACATTTCAAACTTGTCTAAAAGCTAGTTTTTACATTTGGTTCAAGTTAATTCACTTGGATTGTGAGAAACAACAAAGTTTGAAGTTAGAATGGGTTTTTAATCTGATTGATTGAACAGAACTAAACAGTTGATTGAATTGGATGGGATAATCGATTGAATGGTTAATTTCAGTGAGACCATTTGGTTCACCGAATTTCTAAAAAATTGAACTTTTTTTGTTCCTAATGACTATTGATGACTACTTTTCAATGTTTCACTGTAAATACTAATTTAAATTCATTGGAACAAGTTTTACATGTTTTGAAAATTTTAAGAACATATTTTACAAGTCAATAAAAAAAGTTCGAGCTTTCATTTGCAAATCAAACACTAAATTCATTACACACTCAAGCTTTCATTTGTAACATTCATAAGAGGCATGGATGTAGGCTAGAGTTTATCGAACCATATAAAATCATTGTGTTTGATCTCTCTACCTATACATATATTCATATAATCAAAGAATTCCAACAATTTAATATTATAACAATCTGCTTAACATGCAATCTAATCATTTTCATTAGTTTTTCATTAGATATGAATTTAATCATGCATGAAATTAAACTCATCTATTCTATAACATATAAAAGTTTGGTGTAGACTATTATTACAATACCAAATTAAAATGCATAAGTTATATGAAAACAAGAAGATCAAGCAAATGACAATCAAATTGATGGGATTATCATGTTATCACAATTCATTTATATCAGAAAATACTGAGACTCTTAGATTAGTGTGAACCTCAAATCTTGCATCAATATATTATATATCTAAATTGTAAAGGTTGCAGTCACAAATTATTCAAACATGTAATATTAATTTTGAATAAACATAATTAAGTCTATGAATCTCTTAAACTAACATAAAACTATGAAAGATCTATTAAAGAAAGTTTAGCTAATAACGAACATGAAAAAAATAAATAAAATATAAGAGAGAGCCAAGGTAGAAAAATATATAGCACCTGTAATATCCTAGATTCTAGAGTCAATGGGATTGTATATATATAAATATATCTTCAACATGATATGTGAAGATATAGAATTTGGAAATTTATAAGATGAATATATCTATTTTTAGGGAAATTATTTGATAGGATGGATATGGTATACTTTCAAAAGAATATAATTATTTGAAAATATGAATATTATTATGGGTGCAAAGTAAAAAAATAGATGAAGGGTTTAATTGATATTAAAAAAATAAAAATTTGTTTCTGGCTTTGTTTAATTTAGTGGAATGAAGTGCAAAAGAAGGGATACAAGAGGAGGGAAACATGGAGGAGACAAGAAGAAATTAAGAGAAAAGGAAAGGAAGTGCAAAAATTTATAATAAAATAATCTTAGTTGACGGTGGGCTTATATACATATAAATTTAAATTGTTAATATATATATATAATATTAAGTTTGGATGTTTATTTATTATTATTAGATGATTATTTATTATTATTGTTAAATTGATTTGGGGAGGAATTTGCAACAAGCAGAAAAATAAATAGAAGTTTAAAAGTTAAGATATAGTATTTAGGTAGGTGTTTATGTGCCTTTAGTTGATTTTGGTCTTAAAATAGAAAAGTAGGACATTTTGTTATAATTAAAGGTTTTGGTGGATCGTTACGAAATTTGAAATTTATTTCATTTAAGAATCAAATAAATATTTGGAAAATTTAGAATTTTATTTTATTTAAGGCTTAAATGGATTGTTATGAAATTTGATATTTATTTGATTTGAAGATTAAATGAATACACACACACACACACATATACACATATCAAATTTTGATGTTTTGTTAATTTATGGATTAAATGAATTTTTAAGTAATTTGATATTATATTTGATTTAATTGATTAAATGAATATTTAAGAAATTTGGTATTTTGTTTGATTTGAGGGTTAATTGATTATTTAGAAAAATTTGTGAATTATTACATGTTAATTAAATTAATAATTTTCTTAATCAAGTTAAACAATATTTTTGTGGATATTATTTTTAGTGTGAAATATGTGCCGTATTTATGTAAATAGATGATTTTAAGGAAGTATTATGCATATGAAAATTTGAAAAAGTTGTGAAAATAAGCATGAATTTGAAATAACTTGGAAATGAAAATGTAATCGCCGTGGTTGATGGTAACATTGGGGACTTTGGATGACATTTCAGTCGAAAGCCAGTAAAGTGAAATCTAGGCGACGGTTACTAGGAATAGTACTCCTAAAATACGTTTGGTTATAAATGACGGTTCTTGAAAGTAATACCTGAAAAGCATGTATGGCAAGTTATGGGCGGCGATCCTTAGGAATCATAACAATGCATGTAATGAATTAATTTAAATTGGATAAAAATAAAGGAAATAATGGGTTTAAGTTATTTTTATGAAGGTTAAATTATGAGATGTTATGATATTTTATTAAATTTATTGTTGAGAATTATAAAGATAGTTTTGTTGATAATAAATAAATAAATATGTTAGGATTGTTTATAAGCATTGATTTTGGGAATATGTTCATGATGTTATATTTTTGGAAATCAGAAAGTATTAACTATGAAGATTTGTTTATTTTATCTTAGAATTCTTAAAATTGCCTTTGTATATAAATATGTACTGGGCATTAGGTCACCTCTATTTTTTAGGTTCTTGGTAATGCTGGAGAATTGGATGTGTAAAGAATAATGGAATACTTTAGGAGAATGATATTGCTATCTTTTGAAACTTGTGAAATTACACATTTATATGTAGTTCTGTGATTACGTATGTGTAATTGTACTTCTATTGTATTGTTTTGGTATGATTATGTAAATAGTATTGTAGTAATAGAAATACGGTGTTGGTTGTAACTGTTGAGATATGTAAGGAAAAGTTAATTGATGTTGACTTTTAATTATGAGTATTTAGTAAAATTTTAGAATTTGAAGGTGTTAAAGTATATGATATATGGTATCAGAGCATTATATTCTTTGAGGTAAGGTTTTGAATTTAACTAATTTTGAAGATTTTTTTTAACACCCTAGTTTGACATTATTTTAGCGCATGCTGGATGCGGATGTTACACCCTTTCTTGATTAAACCTCATTACATGCTTGACTTGTGTTTTGATCTCTTGGTTTAGTAAACAAAAACCGCTATATACAAAACTATGCATTGAAATATTTGTTTAATTTTTTGTACTCTCCTTAAATTATTGTTGGCCTTAAGACTAATAAGTCATTGTTTTGATGATAATAAACATTGATATTCTTGATTAACCAAACTTTTCTTATAGTATTATTTGTAATATTTTTAGCATGAAGATTTGAAATGGAATTGTCAAGACAAGAATATCAAAATTAATTCAAGACATTTTATAAGGAGCAAAATTGAACATCCCAAGAGCAAATTGAAGAGAAGTCTTAAAGAATTGAAAACACACACATATTAGGTGATTTGTTGTAATGTATCATTGAATTGATTGTTAATTAGCATTAATAAGCTTAAAATCATCTTTAGATATTTTTCAATCATAATTCTTAGAAAATATATTTTTCACAAAATAATTTTCTCTTGAAAATAAATTTATGTTTTTGTGAAAAAATTATTTTCAAATGAAAGGGACCGTTTTGCAAAGGGTCTATTTAGAAGATTTTCACAGTTAAGCATGGACCTAATTTCAAAGTTTTAAAACCTTATGAAAAATCAAATATAGTCAAACATAGTTTACTATTTAGTTTAATTGAACCTAACCGAACCGATGGATGGTGTAACAGTTCAATAAAATTGATGCACAGTGAACTGTGAAATAGTACCAACAGTCATATTTTTGAATTTAAATTCAAACGGTCAATAATAGTTATTGGACTAAAATGCAAGATTTTTAAAACTTAAAAAATGGATTAAAATGTAAGTTTTTCAAAGTTTGGTCCCAACAGCTATAAATTGCTAATAATGATTATAAACAGTCACATTTTATTTCCCACTATAAATACTAGCTTAAACTTATTTTAAATCGAGATTTTCAATACTTTAATAATTTGAGCTTACATTTGCAAATTATACAATTCATTACACACTCAACTTTTTCATTTGTATGATTCATTGAAATGGGTGTTTGTATTTTTGCTTGTAATTCTTGTGTTTGAGTGTGAGTGAAACATACTTATTGTAAGATTGGAGTTATACTTGTAAGTTATTTGGTTGTAAAGGTTAGAGAGGCATCTGTAAAGTCCTCTTGATGTAAGGTTTGAATGCACCCAAAAGTCCACTTGGCCTTGTATTTGCTTGCTTGGATTTGAAGGCATAATAGTGGAATCCTTGAGTGGGTTGGCTTAGAGGAGTAGATGTAGGCCGGAGTTTGTCAAACCACGTAAAAATCACATTTTTGATTTCTCTATCCTTTCACTCATTTAATTTATATTCTTATTTTTGTTTAACACATTTATTTACACACACTTGAATTATAAATTGTAGTATATTTATGTTGATAATATGTTGAATTTATCATTTTGTACTTAAAAAATTTAAATTGCTTGAAATTGAAATTAGGTTGCACGTTTTAATTTGTTAATTTTTAAAAACCTAATTCATCCCCTTTCTTGGGTTGCATAGTGTATTTTCAATTATTACAAATACTATTCGATTTATACTGTCTAATAAGTTAGAAAATCCTAGGAAGAAATTTTTATAGTTCACCATAGTGATGAGTTGTCATGTGCTACTTCAATAATGCATTTTTTACACTCCTTAATTTCATCTTTATTTTTAAAGGCTTATAAAACAATAAAAACAAATAAAAGGAGAAGAACTAACTAGTAAGTGTAAGATATATAAATATGTGTGTATATATATATTACATAAATAAATGTAAAACAATAGACATATCAATAGTTATTATTCGAAATTAACTACTATTACAGCAGCTCATAAGTTTTATTGTACCAATGAATTAGGACTTTAGCAGGTATTGTTTCTGAACCACTAATACTAGGCATTCCAATGCACTTAATCTCAAATTATATCTCCTTCCTCAAAATTCATTTTGTTAATTTTCTTATCCAGTGTTTATTTTAAGTTTGTTATTTTTTAAAGAAAAATATATTTTATTTTATTTTCAAATGTATCTAATTAATGTGAAGGACTTAGCTTATACACATCGGGTATATATTATTACATTCATTTGTTTACAAGCACAAAACTTGAAATATGCTATGTAAAAATTAAAATTTAACATAAAATTTAAAATTGAAGAAAAATTTTAAAACTTCAATGTTGAAATATCTAACGAGAAGATTGAAAATATAAAACAAAAAAACTTCCAAAAACATGTCTTACGGCTATGTTATTATTAGTTTATAAAATTAAACGTTGACACAGTTGCCAATAACAAAACAATAACATTAGCGAGCTTTTATTTATTTATTTAGTTTATAAAATTAAAATTAGAAATTAAAATTATTAAATTTAATTCATCTTTTACTTGGTATAAGCTTATTTTTCAAATTTTTATAATGGATATTTTTAGTAATGTTATGGGAGGATCCTTTAACACCTGCATGACACCTACAAGCCTAAAAATGAGTACTGAGGTGAAAAGGAAAAAAAGATATGCAGTCGAGACCCACATGGAGCAAGTGAGCTTGCAAAGATGAATACCTTGGTGGCATGCCTAAGTCACTATGACACTGTTCAAATAGGTACAGGGCAACTAAACAGATTCCCATCGTAATTGGGGTTATGGATTTTTAGTTTATGGGGGTTAGTATGGGATATGTAGTAGGTGAGAAAATCACCGTTTGATCGAGTATGCTGCCAATAAATTTTTACCTCTTGTTCTAGTATGTGCTTTCGGAGGAGCATGCATGCAAGAAGGAAGTTTGAGCTTGATGTAAATGGCTAAAATCTTTTCCGCTTTATATGATTGTCAATCAAATAAAAAGTTATTTTATGTATCAATTCTTACATCTCTTACTACTGGTGGAGTGACAGCTAGTTTTGATATGTTAGGGGATATTATTATTGCTAAACCTAAAAATAGTATTTGTTTATTAGGGTTTGTTCTATGTAGAGTACATATGGCAATCGGAAGAATTTTCATATCAACATTTTGCATTGTCTATAAGGAGTGGGATGAAGAGCCGTTATCTGTGACGAAAAGCTGGTGTTAGGAATGGAGACGATGGTGTAAGAGACATCGACCTAGCTTGCAGTAAGCCAAGAAACCACCTTATTGATGAATGGGATTGAGGAGAAAGTGAACTAGGAGCAAAATGTGGTTTCTTGCCCTGTAATGTGAAACTCAAAGAAAGAAGACTTAGAAAATCAAGTAAAAAATGTTGCTAGAGTAAAACAAAGGCTTATGCAACAAGTCATGGATTTATAGTCTTATGTAGAAAAATATGAAGAGTAGAAGAGTTGAAGGAATTGCAAAACTCACGAGAAGAAAGATGCATTGAGTAGAACCAGTTCAATCTTCCTGTCGTTGTTCCCAATGAAGCTAAGAGGAGATGATTATAAAGTAAAAGAAGCTAACCAAAAGGTAAGAAAGCGTGGCCTCAAGGGAATTGGTGAGAGAAGGAGGTATAAATAGCCTCTACATGAATTCTTGCATAAGCAAGCAACGTGTGGTAAAAGATGTAGAAAACCCTACATCTAACATATGGGATTGTATAAAATAGCTGGAAAAGATGATAGTTAGCTTATAAAGGATTGCTCAAGAGTCATGTCAATCAGAGGACCTATTAATACAGCTAGATTCGCCATTCTCGACAGATATTTAGGGAGAATAACCATTAAGAATTTACAATGCCACAGTTATAGCCTTACACAGAATATAAAAACATATTGATGTACCTATCTTTGTATTAAAACTAATTGGGTTACAAGGGGTTATTGACAGTGTTATGAGTAAATTTTTTTCTTTAACGCTCACGGAACTTGTGAGAAGATGGTATGAGAAAATGAAACCCAAGAGTCTTAGTTCATTCTCCTACTTTTGCAAAGAATTAATAAATCGCTTTACAATACCAGGGAGGAAGAGAGGGATCTCAATGCCCTCTTTGATATAAAACAAGTGAAGAGGGAGACTAAAAAGGCATTTATATGGCGTTTCCACCAAGACCTATATCGAGGCACACGAGCAGGCATTAAACTTCACTAAGAATAATGCCAATAAAGCAAATAAATTGATGACAGAGCACGCTGAGAGGAAGCTAAGGAAAGAAAGGAAAAACCTTTCCAAATGCCATGATGATGACAGCAGAAGGAAAAATGATTGCCTTGGTAAAGCGCCATTATCAATGTTGTAACTTAGGCCTCCGTCTCCTCCTCAAGATGACCTTTCACCACAATATCAATTTCATGCTTTAAAACACCTGAGACATCATGCCATAGTGTAGATTCCTAAGTAGTCACCACAAGTGAGGAACCGAAGAGAAAGAAGTTGCAAAAGGATGACCTACGAAGGGAAGAACTGCATAATTTTCAGAAATTGTTTAATTATGAGTCCTGCACAATGTTGAACATCTCACAAGAGCAAATCTTTGTAGAGATAAGAATTACAAGACTACTCATAAAGCTATGGCCATTAGACAGCAACATATCCAAAATGATTAAGATTAAAACACCTGAGGCTCCATGCCATAATGTAGATTCCTAAGAAGTCACCATAAGGGAGGAACTGAGGAGAAAGAAGTCATGAAGGAATAACCCACGGAGGGAAGAACTATGTAATTTTCAGAAGTTGTTGTTTAACTATGAGTTTTGCACAACGCTAAACATCTCACAAGAGCAAATTTTTGTAGAGATAAGAATCGCAAGGTTATTTATAAAGCTAAGGCTACTGCACAGCAATATGTTCAAAAATAATAAGATTACGTTTTATGACTTCCATCAGGATTAAGGGCATAATACGTCTGAATGCTTTGAGCTGTGGGGAGCAAATAGATTAGCCCGTAATGACTATTTAGACAAGCACTTGGTAGCGCCTAAGGGAAATTGACATAGCAAGTGGATCGTAGATACCATAGGCATGTCCCTCGACTGTAGAAGACAACTAATTCCCTATATCAATAACCTTTAAAGGGTCTTATCATGACTAAGAGTTCAAACAAATTAAGGAAAAAGTAGCCTATGGTAATGTCAAAGGAAATGAGTGCATGACAATGGGATTGAGCACGAGAGAGAAGATAAGGGCTAAAACATTTACTACCCCTATCATTTTCACAAATGAGGATGTGAGGGTAATTGTCCTACTTCATGAAGATGCCCTAGTGGTGACAATGGATGTGATTGAGAAGCATATATTTCGAATGTTAGTTGACAAAGAGCTCAGTGGACATTCTTTTTAAATATGCCTTAGACCAATTAGATATTAGGGGCACCATCTTAGAAGAAGTGCCAACGCCATTGGTTGGTTTTTCAAATAAAAATGTGTGCTTGGTGGGAATGGTTTCACTGTTGATGAGAGTAGAAATAGGTTAATAATGATGGTGAAGTTTGTAGCAGTCGACTAACCCAACCCCTATAATATGATAATAGGTTGCCCCTTTATGGTGACGACAAAGGCATGTGTGTCCTTATATCATATGAAGATAAAAATATCGATAAAGGATGTTGTCATCACCATTTAAGGAGACTAATAGGCAGCCCGGAGTTGCTATGTAAACGTAAGCAGAAAAGCCTTATAGCTTATAGATCCAATCCCAAGCATAGAAAAAACAAAGGCAGGGATAACCTAAGGGAAAGATGAGACCTTAGAGATAAACCTATAATTGTTGGAAGTAGATCAGTGTAAGGTGAAGACTACACTTGTCCCAATTTATGATAGGTGTTGTAATAGGGGAGTCACTTTGGCAAGAACTAGGGGCATTCTTTTAGGAATATGTTGATGTGTTCGCATAGACATATGCCAACATGCCAGGAATCAATCCACGTCTGGCCTTCCATCGACTCAATGTGTCATTTTAAGCTAATCATTCAGCAACGACACTTATTCAATTAACAGAGATATAATGGCATAAGGAAGGAGTGGGAAGGATCTTTAAAACAGACTTCATCAAGAAAGTTAACTATTGAGAATGGTTATCCAACGTAGTGTTAGTGACGAAAGCTAATAGAAAGTAGAGGATGTATGTGGACTTCATTGATCTAAACAAATGTCTACCCAAAAGATAGCTTTGTATTATCATGAATCGACTAGCTCGTGGATGTAGTAGTGGGACATGAACTCTTTAGCTTTATAGATGCATTATCAAAGTATAACCAAATTAACATGCAATCTGTGGATTAAGAGAAAACAACCTTCATTATGGACAAAGGTCTTTATTATTATAAGGTGATGCCATTTGGTTTGAAGAACACCAGTTCTACCTACGAGAGACTAGTAAACAAGCTTTTTTGAGATCAAATTGAAAGAACAATGAAGGTGTACGTTCACATATTGACCAAGTTGGAGAAAGATAGAGATCACATGGCCCACTTGAAAGCGACTTTTAACATGTTAGGGGAAGCTGGCATAAAACTGAAATTCCAAAAATACATATTTGCTGTCACAGTAGGAAATTCTTGGGATTCATTGTAAATCACCACAATATACAGATAAATCCAGACAAAAAATAAAAAGGTTATTCTTGATATGTGACCACTGCAAAGCGTGAAAAAGATTCAGCAATTGTGAGTAAGTGTTGCAGCGCTAAACCGTTTTGTCTCTAAAGTAACTGAACAAATGTCATCCCTTCTTTAAAGCCTTGAAGTAGGGAAAATCTATGAAGTAGATAGAGGAGTGCGATGATGCTTCATATAGTTAAAGAGTACTTAACAACACCGCTAATAGTGTCTAAACCATGTACTGGGGAATGATTGTTTCTATATCTCATCATTTCAAGTATTACAATCAGTTCAGTGCTGATTATGTACATTGATAGATGTGGAGACGTGCTATCCATTAGTAGAGAAATTGGCCTTGTCTTTGGTCGTTGCTTCGCGACAGTTACAGCCATACTTTTAAGAACACACCGTGATGGTACTTACCAACGAACCCCTATTGTCAACTTTATTGTTGAATTCATTGACGACCAGAAGGTAGGGACATCGTGGTGAAAGTTAAGTTGTAGGTACTACAACAAGGCATAGTAGGGGAAGCAATATCGATATGGATGTTTAATGTTGATGACTCGTTGAATGTGCATAAAAGTGGTGCTGGCATAGTGTTGAGTGGCCTATAAAGAGACGAGATGGGGTATGTTTTAAGATTCCTTTTTAAACTTCAAATAACTAAGCAGAGCATGAAACTTTAGTTGCAGGAATGAAGCTGGTAAAATAATTTGGGGTTGAAAAATTAAGGGTCATAAATAACTTTTGCTTGGTGGTAAATCAAGTAAATAAGACCTATCAAGCCAAAAAGGAAAACATATAAGCATATGTAGAGAAGGATAAGGAGTGGATTAGCAAATTCAAGACAAATGAGATTGAGCAGATATCGTAGGAACAAAATCCGTTGGCAGATACACTAGCCAAGCTCACCATGGCAAGAGAAGTTAACATCTAGAGCTCTGTCTCTATTAAATACTTACAAATCCCTAGCATCTTCAAAGCAAGTTTCCGGGAAGTTGCTGAGGTGGTCGTTGAGAAAACATAAATGGATGACATTCGACTTTACTTAGAGAAGAGAGATCTACCAACTGATAAGTCAGAGGTTGAGAAATTGAGATATAAGGCAGCGCGGTATACCTTAATTGATAGGGTTTTTATATCGTCGTAGGTTTTCCCTTCCTTATTTTAAATTTGTGGGAACCGAAGATGCAGAATATGTGCTAAAGAAGATACATGAAGGGATTTATGGTGACCATTTAGAGAAGGACTTTGGCACAAAAGGCATTACAGTTAAGGTGTTAAAAGACCACAAATGTACCGAAGCAACTTGCAATTGACGAGTATAAACAGCTCGTGGCTATTTGTACAATAAGGGGTAAATTTGATTGAACCATTACCAACGGGAGAGGACAAGTCAAATATGTCATAATGGTAGTTGATTACTTTACCAAATGAGCAAAGCCAAACCCACCGTCTGCCATCATAGAAGTGAAAACAACAAATTTCATTCGGAAGTGTATTATTTATAGGTTTGGAATACCCCACACCATCATCTGTTGTGAATTATAATAAATGCAAGTGCACATTATCGTTACAAGCAATATATGATAAGTTATGTATCGTTCTTAGGAGAATTGATTAATTTGTTAATTACGGAAGATAATTAATCCTAAATTTATTTGAAGAATTCATTTAATGTTTGATTAACAAGAAATTGCAGAACATTAAATTAAACTAACAAAGCAAAATTGTGAATTTCAATTGATTAAAACACTAGGGCAATAGATTTCATCATAACTATTCAAATTTAATTCCTTCAGTTGTGTTGTTTTAATTTATTACTAATACTAACAAAAAATTAGCCTAATTTATTTGATAAACTTTCTCAAGATTTAACAAAAATACTTACACATATTACTCGACTATATCTTTATGTGAATTAAATTACATGAAAGTTCATTAAAAACAATGATAATTATTCTAAATTCTTCATGAATCATGACAGTATATTTCTATTTAACATGTAATTCATGACATTCATTACCAGATCAAAGCACATAAATCACTTCTCAAATCAATATGGTTTACAAATGAATCAAATATTGACCAAATATTCAAAAGCATTAAGCAAAATAATGAATGCTCAGTATTGAATAACAAACCATAAACAACACAATTTTCTGAAAAATAAATCAAGAATTAGGCAGTGACAATTTCTCAATGACTTCAATGTTCGCTCGATCAACTGCAATTCCTTTCAATAAAATGTGATGATCTAAAACAACGCCTTCTTGAACCATAAAATGACATTTTTCCCAATTCAACACTAAGTCAGTTTCTTCACTTTGCTGCAAAACTAAAGCCATGCTATTCAAGATATTATCAAAAGAAGAACCAAACAATGAAAAGTTATCCATAAACACTTCAATGAATCTCTCCACCATGTCAAAAAAATAGCCATCATACAACGCTGAAAAGTTGTAGGTGCGTTACATAAACCAAATGACATCCTTCGAAATGCAAACATGGCATAGAGGCAAGTGAACGTTGTCTTCTCTTGATCTTCCGGTGCAATAGGAACTTGGTTTTAACCAGAATAACCATCTAGAAAGCAATAATGCGAATGACTAGCAAGTCACCATCCCTTGACTGTTCTTGTTGGAATAAGTTCATTGTTGTCATTCTTTACAACAGTCATCCCCTCTTTCTTTGGAATGACTTGCACCGGACTTAACCATAGACTATCGAAAATGGGGTAAATCATTCCAACATCTAACAATTTTAGAATTTCAGCCCTTACCACCTCTTTCATGTTAGGATTCAATTTTTATTAATGCTCAACTATTGATCTGAAATTTTCTTCCATTAGGATTTTGTGCATGCAAATTAAAGGGCTTATACCTCTAATATCGACAATAGACATCCCAATGCTGTATTGTGATCTCTTCAAACTCGAAATACTTTTTCTTCTTCTAATTCACTCAAAGAAGCTGAAATGATGACTGGAAATGTTGAATTTTCTCCTAAGTATGCATACCGAAGGTGAGATGGCAGTAGCTTGAGCTCGAATTTAGGAGTGAATGATAATGGTTGAGAATTGTTTCTATTAAGTTCTTCAAAATTCTGCCTTCAAAGAGAATAAGGTGAAGCAGCTCCCAAATAATGAACATACTATGCAATTTTTGTGTTTTCAGCTTTGGTAGATTTAGCATGCTCAATACAAGTTTCAAGTGGTTCATTTGGATGGTCACTTCTAAATGTTTCAACCACCAGCTTGTCCAGAGTGTTAATTTGAAAACAACAATTAGTTTTGGATGGATACTTAATTGCTTTGAACACATTGAAGACAACTTGCTCATCTTGAACTCATAAGATTAATTTTCCTTATTGTACATCAATCAGAGTTCTCCCCATAGCTAAAAATGGCCGACCTAAGATAAGTAAAATTTCTCGATCAACTTTCATATCCAAGACAATAACATCGGCTGGAAAAATAAACTTATCCACCTTGACCAATACATCTTCAATTACACCCTTTGGATGCTTAATTGATTGATTTGCTAATTGTAAGGAAACGGTTGTAGCCTTTGCTTTGCCAAGTCCTAATTTTTTGAAAACAGAAAAAGGCATTCAATTAATACTTGCACCTAAATCACACAAAACTTTTTCAAAATAACGCTCTCCACTAGTGCAAGGTATTGTAAAATTCCCTAAATCTTTTAACTTTAGTGTCAATTTGTTTTGCAAGATAGCGCTGCACTCTTCTGTTAACGTGAACATCTCATTTTCCTCCAATTTCCTCTTGTTCGATAAAATCTTCTTCATGAATTTAGCATAGCTTGGCATTTGTTCCAATGCATTTGCAAAAGGAATCTTAATATGCAATTTCTTAAACACATCAAAGAGTTTAGAAAATCGCTTATCTAATTTATTTTTTTGCAAACATTGAGAGAATGGAATTGTTGGCACATAATTCTTGTTAAAACTTGCTCTTTTAGCTTGCAGAATGGAAGAACCTGATGCCGTAAATGTTTTATTAGCATTTTCAGAGTGCTGATCATTGTCCTTGTCAGTTGTGGTTGTTACATTTGATGGAAAGAAATTAACTTGTTCTTTTGTTGCTTCTGTTAACTTGTTTTTCAGCTCACTGAGTTGTTTTCCATTCTGAAGTGTAATTGCCTTCATTTGCTCCTTCAGATTTCTCTCTGTATTGCTTGGTAAGGAACCTTGTTGCCTTTCCGCTAATAAATTTTTCATTTAACCCTTTTGTACTTCAAGATTTTGAACAGATGCAACTTGGTTTTGCAATATTGTCTCAGTCTTTGTCATGAATTTAGAGGTGTTCATGTGAGCTACGCAAGTGCATCTTTCGAATTCACTTTGTTTTCTTGTGGCTGAAAACTAGGAGGTCGTTTCATCACATTTTAATTGTTGCTTCGTGAAAAATTAGGATGATGTTTCCAAGATGGATTATAAGTGTTCAAATAAGGATTCTGAGGTTGCCTTTGGAAATTCAACATAAAGTTTGCTTGCTCAGAAGATGAAGCAGCAAATGGACTGCTTACTTGATAGTCAACACTAGCATGATTTTCTCCACATAATTCACACACTTGAACTGGAGATTGGATAGCATTAATATTCAAATTACCAAGCTGTCTTGACAAATTAGCAACCTGGAATATTAAAGCGATGATGGCATCAATTTTGTGCACTTTGGTAGCTCTTCTTTATGTTGGACGATATGAGGGCCATTGATAGTTATTAAAAGCCATTTCTTCCAGCAATGCATATGTTTCATCATGTGTTTTTCTCATTAATGCACCACCTATTGCAGCATCAATCATTGTTCTAGTTGTGCAACTTAATCCATTATAAAATGTTTGAACTTATAACTATGTTGGCAACCCATGATGTGGACACCTGCTTAGCATATCCTTATACCTTTTCCATGCTTCATATAACAATTCCGTGTCAAATTGAGAAAAGAATGTGATATCATTCCTTATTTTTGCCATCTTTGCTAGAGGGAAAAACTGCGCTAAGAATTTCTGAGCTATTCATTCCAAGTTTTGATAGTTCTAAGAGGAAGTGAATTTAACCATCCTTTCGCCTTATCCCTAAGTGAGAATGAAATGAGTCTCAACCTTATTGCATTATCTGAAACACCATTATGCTTGAAAGTGTCACAAATTTTCAAAAATTTGTAATATATGCATTCACATCATCGTTCGACAATCTGCTGAATTAGACAAAAGTTTGAATCATCTGAATTATTGCAGGCTTAATCTCTAAGTTGTTTGGCTTGAATTGTAGGCCGTCTAATGCTGGATAAAGCACCATTAATTGTCAAAATAGCGTAATCCCTCAATGCTCCATCATTTCAGGCCCAACAATATCAACCATATTTTCTTCCATGGTGTTGGTTTGCTGTGTTGTTGATGCTTGTTTACCCTCTTTATTTTGCTTGCGAAACGTTCGTTCTATCTCTCTATCCAAAGGAACAAGATTAGAACTTTTGGAACGTCTCATGCACTAGAGAAAGCACTTGAATTCATAATAAAAAAACAAACTTCAAATTAAAAGCAGAATTAATCTAAATCAATATTAACAAAGATTAAAACAATCCCTGGTTATGGTGCCAAAAATTTGTTGTGGATTTTAATAAACGTAATTGCACGTTATTGGTACAAATAATATATAATAAGTTATGCATCGTTCCCATGAAGATTGATTAATTTGTTAATTATCGAAGATAATTAATCCTAAATTTATTTAAAGAATTCGTTTAACGTTTGATTAACAAGAAATTGCAGAAAATTAAATGAAACTAACAAAGCAAAATTGTGAATTTCAATTGATTAAAACACTAAGGCAGTAGATTTCACCATAGCTATTCAAATTTAATTCCTTCAATTGTGTTGTTTTAATCTATCACTAATACTAACAAAAAATTATCCTAATTTATTTGATAATCTTTCTCAAGATTTACCAAAAATACTTACACATATTAATCCACTATATCTCTATGTGAATCAAATTATATAAAAGTTTATTAACAATGATAATTATTCTAAATTCTGCATAAATCATGATAGTATATTTTTATTTAACATGTAATTCATGACATTCATTGACAGATCAAAACATATAAATCACTTCTTAGATCAATATGGTTCACAAACCAATCAAATGTTGGCTAAATATTCAAAAGCATTAAGCAAAATAATGAATGCTTAGTACTGAATAACAAACCATAAACAACACAATTTTCTAGAAAATAAATGTTCTTAGCTAGGCTATATCTAAGCAAAATAATGAATTCTCAATATTGAAATGTTGTTCGCGATGACTTTCAGTGTCAAACTTGTCATCCTAGCTGAGATAGGCTCACCAACATTCAAAACCTAAATCTTCACCAAAGGGAAAAATGATCTCAAAATGGAGAAAAAATTGGACGTTATAGAGGAAATCAAAGATCAGGCGTAGATGCAAGTAGCAATTTGCAACCGTCAAGTAGAGCAATATTACAACAAGGCCGTGAAAGTGAGGAGATTTTGAGATAGAGATTTGGCACTGAGATGGGTCATACTTAACTCATAAAAACCAAGAGATGGCTACCTCAGCCCAATTAAGAGGGTCCATATATAGTAGTTCGATGTATATGCCTTGGCACGTATCGATTGGAACGATTGAACAGGACAAAAATAAAATATCCTTGGAACATGAATAAACCTATACTGATATCACCCATACGGTTCACCAAGACTCTGTATATACCTTTTTATAAGTAGTAGGAAAGGAGCACAATCAGTGAGGATAGGGAAGATCACCCTATACTTCATCATGGCTTTGTGTAAATCTTTTATTGGATCATCAACAAAGAGCATATTCCAATGAAAGTGAAAATCACCTTGTACTCCACGACTGCTTCTTGAAAATCTCTCCTTGAATTTTTAGCAACTAGCACAATTCAAGGGAAGCGAGAATCACCTTGTGTTCTACTACGACCATATCTAGATCTCTCCTTAGATTGTTGACGATGAGCACAATTTAAGCAGAGCGAGAATCACCTTGTGCTTTATTACGGCCGTATCTAGATCTCTCCTTAGATTGAAGGTGAAGAGCATAAACTAGGGAGACGAAGAATCTCTATGCATTTTGCCATCTTTATGAAACATTAATAATATTGCTTAGTAAGTAGTACTTCATACAATGATAAGAGAGTTTTCCCTAATAACAAAAACAAATTAAAAGTTTGCCTAAGTTAAAATTATTACCAAAATATGTGTGTTGGATCAACAGGTAAAATTATAGCCTTAATGGTATCAAAGGCTTATATGATTCGAGTATTATCCTCGTATTTTCCACTGTAGTAATCTTTTAATCCTCATACGCCGCAGTTCCTCACCAAAACTTATGGTTGACATTTCATATGTTTTTACTATTGTTACCATAGATTTTATGGTGCCTGGGTAATATATTTCTATAGATTAACCTAAGATTTGGAGTTACACCTAACAAATCAATGAGGTAATGCAGAAATAGCATTCAAAAAGAACTCATCAAATGAAACAATCTTACATCGACAAATAACAAACCATCAATAAACAATAATTGTTATCATGGCACTAATGTATGATTTCATATAAAGTAAAAAGAAAATCAAGTAGTAATAGGATCAGTAGAATCAGCAAGAACATCCCCAACTGTAGTACCATCATCTTTGGTCTCCCTAGCCTCTTCAACAGGCCTCAGTGCTAGATAATACTCCAATTTGACAATAAAGTTCATCTGACTCATGTTGAAGGTGTTACTCTTCTCATATATCTCCCTTTGGCATTCCTCATACCCAGTTAGTCAGCTAGCGTTGCAATCTTTGTCTGTCTAAGCAACTATTACTACTTGGGCCTCTTTTTTTACCCTAAAGCCTTCTTAGTAGCAAAAAAAACTTGAAGCTGTTCCAACTCCACCTTAACAATGGTTATGTCAACTTCAACCTTAGTTGCCTTCTCTCAAATAAACCTTCACTAACTCCACCTTGACAATGGTTATGTCAACTTCAACCTTGGTTGCCTTTTCTCAAATAAACCTTTAACTCCCTTATAAGTTGTACCACTTCTGCCTCTTTAACCTTCAAAGTCTTGTTAAAGGTGGCTATTGATTCCCTGATGTTGATGGTGGCACCATTAGAGGTATATACTTCTTCACTCTAGGCATGCATGTAAGTGGTAAGCTAAAACATGAAAGAAATTAGATAGGGATTTATACAAACAAGAGTCATGACGATAGGAGAAATATATGTTAAGCAACATGTTCTTCACCATAGCCCAAAATTCGCCAAAGGGCTTGCACATATCTTCTTAGTATCGCTTTAGAGGGATGGTTCTCATTAGCTCACTTACCACCTTGAAAGACCTTAAAGCTGTGCCAAAAGGGCCTAGTACTTGTTTTTGCTTCAATAGCTGAAGGAAAGGAGGTTTTTTCTTTGACATTGTGACACTAATAAGGGACTATAGGCTTTTTGCTAGGAGCTTCCTAGAGCTACCCTTTCTTAGCTTTTAGAACTTGTCCTTGTTGTTTGGGGCAACCTCTACAAACTTTCTCTTGCTAGAGCTAGAACCACCATCAGCATTTCTGGCATCAGCCATGTTCTACCAATGTAGCTCTTGAAACAATTGGTCTGCATGAAAAGGATGGATTTAAAGAGAAGGCCAAAAAGGAAAAGGAAAAAGAGCAAAAAAGATAAAGGAAAATACCTTGGATTTAAGAGCATTTAAGAATAAAGCCGACCTCGAATAATTGTGCAAGGTCAGTAAGAATATATTAATGACGTAAATCCTTGTCTATAAAGGAAACAACCCTGCCATTAAAGAAAGTGTTATCGTCGATAAAGGGAGACTTCGGAGTGCGTACTGTAGAAACATTAATAACAACTCGGCAGAAAAGAAATCAAAACCTAGTCAATAATAAAGACCTGACTCATGAAAGTTTAAGGGGAAATAGATTCGGATATTGTCATTTATAATGTATTAATCCCATGGCCCAACTACCAAAAAGTACTTGTCCTTCCAAGAATTATTGGAGGTGGGTTTGCTCACCACAAGCTCATTCTTACAAGGTTAGTTATTAAGGTGGAAGAAGTAGTGGTGCTCATCATCGACATTGGCCTTAATGGTGAAGAAATAACAAAGATACCCATATAGTATTTTTTGTAGTATTTTTATAGTATTTTTTTTTAAAACACCCACATACCAAAGATACGTTGCTAAGCACTGGGGCTAACGAAAAGTTGACAAAAGACACGGCAGACAAGTAGCTGAATAGGGATCCTAAGCCCTAGGCAAAGGAAATCCAGATTGAAGGAAGTCAAGCCTAGAAAGGGTCTGCTAATTGATTCTCTTGAGGCTATAGGCACATTATCACCTTGGGGAAAGGGGAGTGGGTGAGGTGGCATAAGTAGTTCGGTCAAGGTCTAGGAGATCTTCGATAATATCCTGGGGAAGGAAATTTATGGCATAAGGAATCGGTTCCTTAAAAGATGCTTACTATGCCTTGGCGGTGAGGGGCTTATAAGTATAGAAGTGTTAGGGAAAATAAGATCGGTGTCAATTGGGTGAAGACAGCTAGCTACTTTGGTATCCATCTCATATGGGTCATACATTGAGTCGATTATTAGATCCTTATAGCCCCTACAGTTAGAACTATGAGATTCCACATTTTGCTATTAAGGGTGCTAAACTACCACCTATAGATTTAAAAGGACAATCTAGATAATGTCAGTCATATTTCGAGGAAGAATTCAAGTAAAGAGACATAGAATATGCATTTGCTAAGGCATCAAAATATCTATAATGGGTTTTTTAAGAATAGACTAGTAACAAAAGATCCAACAACAGCCAAGTATAGTAGAGCATAGAAACAGACGAGTAATAGTATGATAGGCAAAGTCTACATACAAAATATGAGGTCCCCACCCAAAAAAAAGCAACACAGTAAGTTTTTGATAATTAAAAGCAAGAAAATTATCACCTCTAACCACAAAGTTGCAAGCTTTTTAGTTTCAAATAAAGAGAGACAATAAAGAGAACAAAGGAATAAAGACAACAAAATGACCAAAAAGAAAGGGGGAGTAAAACGTACTATAAAAAGAGCCGCTGAAAAAAGAAGCAAGGATGCTTTGAATCCCTAAGGTTGGGGAGTAATGAACAATGGCAAATGTCAAAGGGCACTACAACAATGAAAAAAGAGTTTTGAAAGATAGTAAAAGTAAATAGTGAAGTAAAGAAGAGAAAAAGTGACTTTTCACTAATTTAAGGATCAAAGTCATTAAATCTATCCAACGACCGAAAAACAACCATGTGGCCCAAGATGATGGTTGAAAAAATGACCCTAAAGTAATGGGTATCAAACTATTAAGTGCACAATTGATAAAACGGTTATTAATGAATTTGGTAGCTGTCAAAATTCAAATCTTTACCTTAAAATTTCAAGGGAGTAAAACTTGGAGCTGAGGCAAGCTGAGATTTTACCCTTTTCAACTTCAAGCAAAAAAATTGCTCAAATGCGTGGACAGCAAGCAGCCATGTGGAAGATATCGAGAAGAAACCTAACCCTTATATCTTCTTGATACCGATAAGGATAAAACAATGGTTTTTATACCTCTCAATGACTCCAGGCATCAAAACTAGGGCCTTCTATTATGGAAGGATCCTTTGACACCCATGTGACATACACAAGCCTAAGAATGAGTACGGAGGTGACAAAAGACAGGATCTGCAGTCATGACCTATATAGAGCAGACGAGCTTGCAAAGATGTTCACCTCTGAACATGCCTAAGTTACCATAGCACAACCTATATCTTAGGCTAAAAGCTTAGAGTTGAGACATATAACCTAGGCCTGTTAGGTGACCGAGATTTGATAGACGGGCTCTATAGTGCCTGGTTCGCAATCATAGGACCCACAACTAAAAAGGCCTTAATTATAACTTATGGGGCCAAGTGGGATAATATAAAATTCGCTACAAGGAAAAATAAAAGTAAGGCCGCTTAAGCATAAACACGATAGTAGCTTATGAAGAATTGACATTTGGGATAAAGGGCAATGGAGGTTTCGTGTCCTATAATATGAAATGAGTGAATTAAGGGTAAAAACTCAACTGGCGGTAAAGTCTTCATGATGTCTGGCACATTATGTAAAGAGTATTTTTGGAGGGAAACCACCATTCCCCTTACCTATATAAGCCTCGAGCTTCTCAAAGTAAAGGTTTTGAAAAACTCTATATGTATTTTCCTTTATTGTCTAACACACATAATCAATCACTAGTATTTTCAATTGTCAGTTCTCTAGTATACTTTGGCTTGACTTGAGCGTTGGAAAGAATTCACCAGTAACACCATATACACCCACAGACTCTTTTTGTCTTGTAGATAGTTACCAAGGTGGAAGCCTAGTGTTATTCCCCAAGGCTTTCGTGTAGCTGGGTCAAAACAATATGTCGTCATTGCATCATCATTTCGCTATGGATGTGTTTCCTTATGGATACAAATAATGTTTGTTGACTAGAGTTTATCCTACGTGGAGTACATGTAGCAATGGGAAGAATTTCAGCATCAACAAGTAATATATTTCTCAAATTAGATTATGAAACAATCCATTTTGAAAAAGTTAGTTATTTTAAGGATTAGTAAAAGTTTAGATTATTTTAAAATTTAATTATTTAATAATTACTCTTGGAAAGAGTTTAGCAATTATAATTTAAGTTTTAGGTGATTTTTTTGTGTCATACAATGTTAAACATGCACTCAATTAGACATGAGTACACTATTAGGCCTATTTCAAAAATCAAGAAAGAAATATTTTGATGTGATATGGTCTAGTTTGAAATTCCAAAACTAAATCTTGAATCCCAAAATACCTGATAGGATAAGATAAGTTTTTGAATAATATTTTCAATCATAAAACTTTAGTAAACTAATAAATCAAAATATGATGTGCTCAATATTAACAATTTAGTCCATACCCTTTGTTTACAATAAAGATGTGAATTTGGATTAATGTCTTTTATTTATATTGTGTCAAATAAAATTACAATGTATTTCAAACTAATTCAAATTTGAACCATTTAATGATTGTGTTAATAATTGAAAACTCTCACTACGGAATAAGTTATAATGTGTTATTCACTTAATATATTTGTAAAAGGGGAAGGATCACCACAGCATATGTTTTACACATATTTTTACATTTAATCTGAACTATTAGATTCAGATACCTTCAACGGTTGAAATTAAATTTGAAACATATAATTAATAAATATGTTAAATTCAATCACAGCCGTTAAAAGTGTCTATATCAACCCAAACTCAATAATTTCATATTGTGTTCGTATCAAGTTAAAGAATTGCATAAAAATTTATTATCCTTAGTCTTATTACCATGCTTATAATTCCAGCTCCTTTTTCTTAGTCAACTAAAAAAATGGGTAATGTAGTTCGTAGTAGAGTGACATATATTTAACTTTATCTAAAATCTAAACATAAGTATTAGATTATTTTTTCCTTAAAAAGTAAAAATATATATAAATAAACACTTTTACGCGTTTACTTTTATTAAAAAAAATCTCAAAAAAATATATATATATAATATTCACTTATATAAATAAACAAAAAATATTATGTTAATTTGAAATTTGTTATAATTTATGGTGTTCTAAGAAAAGTAATAGATATATAGTTCTAGTTAATATATAGTTATAAAAAATATGTTGATGCAGTTCATATATTCGTAGTCTATATATTATTTGACCTAAATAAAAATGTTATAATATGCACAAAAATAAAATGTTTGAGTTGATATAAAATTATATAAATACATATAAATTTATGAATAATAATAACTTTGATAAGTGTGAGTGAATAACATTTTTTATTAGAGCAACTGAGGGGGAGAGAAATAGTCCACCAAGAATATGAGTCTTTAAAATAAGAAAATTTGAGATTTTATTTGGATAACAATGTAAATATATTAATTAAGTTGGAATATTTTTTGAAAAATTTAGCAGAATTATTCCTACTTTACAATTAGTACTAACTTTAGTTTGAAGTTCAAATATAATTCGAATTTTAGTCATTTAAATATTTTGAAAGTATTTATTCTTTTAACTTAATACTAAAACCTTAGAAATTATGTTTGAACAAAATTAAATTAGAATTTTTAACTTAATCCTAAAATCTAAATTTGAATAATTTTATCTAATTATAATTTTTAAGAGTAGCTTTGTTGATTTTATTTATTTTCTAATGCATAGAGTTTATCTTCATTATGGATAGGCTAGCTAAAATTATTGATTTTTATATATTTATATTTTAACCTAAAAAATATAAATAGACATATTATTTAGAATTATTCATATTTATATGTTTAAAAATTTATTAATATTTTACATCAATTTAAATTTTTTATAAAAATAAATATTTTCACTAAAAAGAAAAATGACTTTTCTAATTTAGCAAAAAATGTTTAAAAGTTTTCACTAAATAAATGACATTTGAACCCCCATTTTGTTTCTTAAATGATATATACATCTCATTTCAAAAATAATTGTTAAAAACACTCATTCCATCAACAATTTTTTTGTTAATTTTAACTTTTGACTCATGTTTATTGGTGTAATGATAAAAATACCCTTCTAACCCTTATTTGACTAATATAATGACATAAATAACCTTCTTTATAATTTTTAATTCATTCTTTTAGTTAAATAAATTAGTTATATGAAAATAATTTTATTTCCATTAAAAAAGTAAAAGTTTAATTTATTTTCAATTCTATTATTTTTTATTTTTTATTTTTTATTTTAGGTTTTCATAATTCTTATTTTGATTTTTGATTTTAAAGTTTCCATTATTTTTTATTTTTTATTTTAAAGTTTCTATTTTCTTTTGGTTTTTTCATCCTAATCCACAATTGAAACGACACTCATATATTACAAAATAATAATCATAAATTTCCTAAATGAAAAGAAAAACAGTCAAACAATATAAAAATAATCATATTTTCATGTTTAAAGTGAAAATTTTCAATATTTATTCAATTTTCTTTCAATAAATGCCATTATTTTTAATTTCTTGTTACTTAATGAATTTGTGATGATTGTTTGCTAATATATAAGTGTTGCTTTAATTATGGATTAGAGTGAAAGATTAAAAATAAAAAATGAGTAAAAAAGCAAAAACTTTAAAATCAAAAACAAAATTAGAAAGGTGAAAACTTTAAAATAAAATAAAAATTAGAGTTGAAAATAAATTAAACTTTTACTTTTTTAATCGACATAAAATTGTTTTCATTTAACTAATTTTTTAACAAAAATTATAAAAAAAAAAGGCTATTTATGTTATTGTATTGATAAAATAAAGGTTAAAATGGTTTTTTTTTATTGAACTAATTACTATGAATTAAAAATTACTATTAACGACAAAAGTTAATAAAAAGAATGTATTTGATAATTATTTTTTAAGTAGAAGTATAGATTAGATATCATTCAAATAATAAGGTGAAGATCCTAATGTCATTTCCTATTTTTAATTACTTAAAATATTTCAACTTAATAAATCTTAAAAATAAAAAAATTAAGAACAAAAAAACAAGCCCTTACCAAAGAGCATTGTCACTTGAAGTGAAGCCCAGCCTAACTTTGGATGGACTTTTCTAGATCACTCATCTCATCATATTTGGGTTGCGTTAATTTTACAAATTATAGTCATGTTTGTTTCTGTTTCAAATTTTAATTGATCTTATATGTAAGAAAATATGATGTATATATATATATATATATATAAATAATTCTAAACAAAATATTTTCTATTTATTTATCATATTTAAATATAAATATACTAAAATTAGTGTTTTCACATAATTTACTTTATAAATAATTAATAAACTCTATATATTAGAAAATAAATAAATTTATGCTGTCATTTTTTAAATTATTATTAGATAAAATTATTCTGACATTTATATTTAGTGTTAAATTAAAATTTTTAAATTTAATTTATTAAAATATAACTATCAGGAATTTATAGTTAAATTAAAGAACTAAAATTCTAAAATATCTATAACTGAAACTTGATTTATATTGAAGTTATATATATAAAACTAATTTTGAATAATATATTTTTCTAAGATTTCTTTGAAATATTATATTCCTGATAATTGATTATTAAATAAACGCTTTATATATCAAGAAATAAATAAAATTAATAACAGTACTTTTAACATTATAATTAAATAAATATTTTCAGAATTGTTATTTTAGTTATAAGACAAATATTTTTAACATATTTTCTTCACATAATTACCAGGTTTTTAGAGTTAATTTGAAAAGAAACATTTCTCAAAGCATTTTAATGATTAAAATTGAATTATATTCAAATTTAGGAGAAAAAAACATTGAAAATAAAAGATCGAAATTTGCAAACTCGACTTAAAACGTTTTCAAATGTAAGGTCTTGACATGGGCCAACAAACTAAATTGTCGGCATATATATTCAAGATGGCTGTTGGGCCGCGTAGTGGGTCCCACTACGAGAATAACATTTTTTAAATATTAAAAATATATATTCAATTTATTAATATTAAATATTGAAAAAAAATTTTAATATTACAAATTTATACACAGTCTAATTAAATATTATATCATAATTTACTAGGAGAAACTATCTCATATTCATTCGCTCGTTGAAATTTTTTTATAAATTTAAGTAATTTGTTTAGTTTAACGTATCAGATTACTTTTATAAAAAAAAATAAAATTATATTGATAAATAAAAATTTAAAAAAATATTTTTAAAATTAACAAAATTAAATGTACATTTAACCAAAATTTAGTAACATGCGGCGTTGAATGTTTTTATTCTCTTTCACCAAACTTTAAACTATAAATTATAAATAGTAAGCCGAATATTCATAGTTTATAATTAGTAATATATAAATTAATAATCTATTTGAAATAATATTATAAAGGCGTCAGTTGAGCAGGTACCTGTATTCAAAGGGATGTTATCATATTAATGTACTCATTGGTCATTACAGAATTACATTACGTATAAGTTGTACTCTATAATATAAATTTTATTATAAATAAGCAAATTAACTAAGCTATTTTATTAAAATAAAAATTAGAAAAGACAAAATACAAATAAAAAAATTATAGACCGGGAAGAGACAATTAAATTAAAAAGAATTACGTAATTTGAATATTCATTTAGTTAAAGTCACCATTAATAAATTATTGCATCAATAGAACAATATCAAAACTTTATTCTTTAGACTTAGGATACTGTTTATTTTTCTAGATAAAGTTTGAATATAATTATTTAAATATTTAAAAGTTGTTTGTTTTTTTTAATTTATATCTGAATATTTGTTTAAAACATATAAATATTATTAAGTTAAAAATTTTGACTTAAATATGAATAAGCAAATTAATAAATCAATATTTGTCTTACTATTTTATTATGTTTATATTCTTTATTCATGTATTTTATTTTAAAAATTTATTATTTGTACGAATAGTTATAAAAAACGCAAAACAAATTCAAGATACTGCAAGGCCTGTATTTACTAAATATAGTTCGTATTTTCTAGCGTAACTCTATCCTCAATATCATATTTGGGTGATATAAAATAATTTGAAAATTAGACATAATGATTTACAACCCTCATCTAAAAAAGAAAGTAAATATTGAAGTATTAAAAGTCAAAATTCAGTTAGAAATGAGACAATTGGAAGACAGACTTTCCTTGACATGTAAGAGTGAATTTTGAATAAATTGTTAACTAAATGAGTGAAAGTAGATTCTTTTGGAGGTGGTGCTTTGCTGAGAATGAATTAGGGAAGGATTTGATGAACAAGAAGGTTTTCTAAAGAGTAAGTTTTCCATTGAAGGGGGAGATTGCTGGATTAAAGAGGAGGACATTCTTGCTGGGCAGAATTATCATCTTCTTTAGAATTTAGTGGTGAACCTTCAAAAAGGAAAGCTTTTTTTAAATTTGTTTATTTTTCAAATATGTTTAAAATTTTTTTAATTAAATTCATAGTTTTGAATTTAAGAATAGAAGTATAAACATATTTTGAGAGTTTGGCTTTGCTATTGAAATGAAATTGAATATTTTGTAAAATATGATTAATTAGAAATTGAGATTATTTTTTATTCATTGATCTATATAATTTTGATTATTTAATGTGGATTTGCTATCTATTATTTGTGATTAAAATTAATTTGAGAATTAAGGTGTTAAAAACATCATCTTACCTTAATTAATCTCTTTTGAACAAGTATTTAAATTGAATCTATTGTGTTGGTTTGATTTAAATGGTTAAATGATTTTTTTATAACAATACAATTAATTAAGTAAAAATCTTATATTAAGAATATATTTACTTAATTATAAGTGAGAATTATCATGATAATTAGAATTCTCTAACTTTAGTGGAAAAACCAATAATCTAAATTACATAGTGGTTGTTTAATTTACTTAATATTTCAATATCAAATTAGATAACTAGCCAACTCCCATATAATTTTATTGAATTCAACACAATTTCATTGTTTTCAGGTTCTTGTAATTTATTTATTTAATAACTTCATTTGAAATAATCTGAATTTGTCATTTAATTGTATTAGAGTATTTACGATTTTATGTTTACTTAAATTAATAATTAATTAGAAATAATAAGAATTTAAATCATTACAATTTCACAAGAGATCAACTTTGAAGTGAACTTATCATCAGCTATTAACGATTCGTACACTTGCGAGCATTTAAAATTTGTATATCACAAATGTCTAAATCATTCAATATTAAATAAATTAATATTTTAATTTATTTACCTAATAAAATTAAAACTCTAATTAACTATTTTTAACGTTTCTCTTCTTTATCGTGAATCCCAACTATTTGTATATTTATTTGTCTTCTAAATCTTATTTATTTTTTATACTTTAATTATTGTAATGAATTTGTATATTTACATAATTACAACTATATTACAATATGACTTATTATTTTTATTTACTTTTTATTAATTTTTATATTATCAATTAGAAATTATTTTTCTCAAAAAAACATATATCAAACAAATAAATAATGTGCATATTAATATAATTAATTATTTTTTTATTTATTATTGTGCTAATACAATCAAAATTATTATAAATATAAGTATATTATTTAAAAGAGTATAAATGTTGAAATATTAATTTTTAGAATTTTTAGTTGTTAAAACAAACAATTTAATATTTATTTTCAAATATTTTAAAATGAAAAACAAACATATCATTTAAATTCATACTTCAATTAGATTCAAATTTTAGTCATGTTCAGAATTCAGACTAAAAAAACAAATGATACCTTAGTCTTAGAGGGCGACAATGAAAGCAACACTAAAAACATTAGAAAAATCAAATTCAAACCTACTCTTAATCTCAAATTTATAATATACCCATGTATTTTGAGTGTTTTAAGATACAGTTTTGAGTAAATTTATATCAATTTAATGGAAAAATATTACTATTTTATGCAAATTAGTATAATTTGATATTCAATTTAGTATATTGCTTTAAATTTGTATTTTAAAAATTCTTGACATTCACACCTGAAAAATTCTATTACATATATTTTACAAAAGATTTAAAAACTCTTTGAAGTCAATGTTATGCCATTTTAATCTCTATATGTACACAAATGTTTAATCTATATATATACACACATGCACTAAACTCTTGTTCATCGCTTTTGATTATAAAAAAAAAAATTGAAGTATGTTTTCAGACTTGAATACAGCTAAATAAAAACACTATTTTGATTCTAAAAAGCAAAGTTTAAACACACTAGAAAAATTTTTTTTTTCTATGAGATTTTTTAATAGAAAAATAGTTATTAAGATTATGGTTATTTTTCAAAGTATTAAAAGAGGATTCATTGAATTTTTAAAAATAATTTATAAAGTAATACTATATATTTTAAAGTAATTACTTTATGTTGTACATATATAATAATTATAAATTTTACAATTTCTAAAATGATAATCATATTTTTATCTTTAAATTTTGTTAAAATAATAAATTAAGAGATATTTCAAAAATTCTAATAAATTAGTCATTAATTTTAGTTGAATTTTAATTTTACATCAAGTTATTGTCAATAAAGAGGTGTAAATTGTGTCATATCTTATTGATTTGACCCAAATTTAAGTGTCACCTCGAATTTATAGTATTAAATTGTCAAATAGTCAACCCAATATACGCCACCGGTCTACAAGGTTGACTTTACCCTAGTCAACTAGTGGGATTAGCTAACTCCTTACTCACGGTTCTAAGCAATTACATTTACATATTTGAAAATTCTTAATTTAAACAAAGGTTAGACAATATACATGTATTTATAGTTATACTATCTTAGGATAAGTAAACTAATTCATATTAAAAATTTTCAATTTAAAGAAATACCTACAAAATTATACGTATTTATTTTACCTAACAATATTTATCTTACATAAGAAATAAATATATAGTTTTCTAATAACATCTAATGGTCAAGTTAAACTAAAATTTATCTATTTATTTCTCTAAAAGAAGGTTAAAATGAAAATTACTTTAATAATTACCATTCTTTAAAAAAACATTTTAATTATTAACATATTCCACTTCATATAAATTTTATCCCCTAAATATTAAAGTTAAAATATAAATTTTATGTAAAGTTAAAAAAGTCTTGATATCTTTCGATTTAATTTTTAAAAAATTATTAACATAAATATCGATAATTTTTTAATTTAAAATTCTTTTAAAAATTTAATCAAATATTTATACTTATGGCATTCTTGCCTACTAACCATCTTGTTTTAAATTATGAGCTTGGTACAAATTCATTTTAATTATCATGTCGTGTCTATTTTTTTAATATTAAACTTGTATCGTGTTTGCTTAACTTAAATTTATGCAGTGGTCCGATTCAATTTACATCTCTATTTTTTTTTTTAGTATTACACGCTACATCCACATTAAAATTCTATTAAAAGTAAAATTATGAATAACAATTATTATGGTACACTCCAAAAATTTACTCACATAACCTTGAAAAATTTTTAGCTCACAAATTATGGGAAAGTCCTCTACTTATTAACAATATAATTAGTAAAATTGAGCAAATTATACGCCAATTTTCACTCTCCACTACTACCGACCCTACGTACTTTTTGCTAAAAAAATAAAATAAAATACGAAAAAATTGCAACTATAACTGTAAATTGCATTTGTGTAAATGCAAAGGCGTCACGGCGTGGAACTGAGATAAATAAATTCTAATCCAAACCTTTGACTTTGCCTTTTCTTCAGTGCTAAGCCGTCGCCTTTTTATCTTCTTTTTATTTTTTTTAAATTTTTTTGTTTAACTGTTACTGTTATAGCCGGCAATCTCGAAGCCACGAAGTCCGGCGTACAGTGATGCCGGGGAATCATAACATTTTAACCTCTAAGCGTTAAAAAATAATCAATTATAGTATAACGTCATCAAGTTTTAACAATTTAGTCCCTGGCTACGAAAAACTAAAGCTGGGACCGATTTCTCATGACGTATAATAGTAAATCTAAATTTGTTATTTTGTAAACACTCGGGTGCAAAAATGTTGTTATCCATTATCAATTGTTTTCTGGTTTCATTGTTTGTGTCAAATACATGCGCATACACGTACCAGTTTTCATTTCTCTTTGGTTGGGTTGGGTGGCTGATATGGACGTTCGAGATTTCTGGTTGGTTGTAATTCATGTTGGGTTCTGCTTCCAAGCTCAGGTACTTCATTCTGAGAACCTCACCTGCAATCCTCATGATTTGGTAGCATTTCAAGATTTCATGAACAATTTCGAGTCAGGAATTGATGGCTGGGTAACCAATTCATCATCTAATTCCTTTAACTGGGTAGGCATCGCTTGCAATTCTTCATCTTCTCTTGGATTAAATGATACTATAGGTTCTGCTAGAGTTGGTAAGCTGGTTCTTGATAGAAGAAGATTAACAGGCAAATTATCTGAATCTTTAGGCAATTTGGATCAACTTAGATTCCTGAATCTTTCTCGCAATTCTCTGAGGTTCACTGCCTGTGACATTGTTCCGTTTGCGTAATTTAGAGGTCTTAGACTTGAGCTCTAATGACTTAGTTGGCCCACTTCCACAAAGCATCAACTTACTCTCAATCCAATATCTTAACATTTCTTCCAATTCATTAAACGGTTCACTTCCTACTCATGTTTGCGAGAATTCTACTCAAATTCGTGTTATTAATTTAGCAGTGAACTATTTCTCCGGTGATCTTTCACCTGGACTGGGGAATTATGCTTCTTTAGAACACCTATGTCTTGGCAAGAATGACCTCGCTGGTGGTATCGCTGAAGGTATATTTCAGCTCCAAAAGTTGAGGCTTTTAGGCCTTCAAGACGATAAACTTTCTGGTCAGCTTAGTCATGGTATTGCTAATCTATCTAGCCTTATTAATTTAGATATATCAACCAATAATTTTTCAGGTAATATCCCTGATGCTTTTGATAAACTAGGTTAGTTTCAATATCTTGTAGCCCATTCCAATAATCACTCTCCAATTCTCTAACGAATAGTTTGCTTAACTTGAGGAACAACTCCTTGGAGGGTTCGTCAGATCTTAATTGTTTAGTTTTGTCCAATTTGACCTCTCTTGATTTTGGTACTAATAAGTTTTATGGTTCTCTGCCCAAAGATCTCCCCTCTTGTGGACAATTGAAAAACATCAATCTTGCCCGCAACAATTTCAGTGGTCAAATCCCAGAAAGCTACAAAAATTGTCACAGCCTCTCTTATCTTTCCCTCTTCAATTCCAGCATCTTTAATCTTTCATCTGCCCTCCAAGTCCTACAGCAGTGTAGGACGCCAACAACTCTGGTCCTTCCCTTGAATTCCCCGAATGAAGAATTGCCTGCTGATCCCAGTCTTCATTTTGAAAATTTAAAAGTTCTTGTTATTGCAAGTTGTAGGCTTACAGGTTCTATACCTCAATGGTTGAGTGGTTGCACCAAACTGCAGTTGTTGGATTTATCTTGTGATCGGTTGAGTGGACCAATTCCGGCCTGGTTTGGCAGTTTTCAGGATCTCTTTTACTTGGACTTATCGAACAACACCTTCAGAGGGGAGATTCCAAAAAGTATAACTGGTTTATCGAGCCTCATCAGCAGGAATATCTCATTGCAGGAGCCTTCTCCAAATTTCCCGTTTTTCATGAAAAGAAATGAAAGTGCTAGAGGGTTGCAGTATAATAAAATCTGAAGAAGCTATTGACCTTAGCCATAACTTTCTTAATGCGTCAATCAGGCCGGAGTTTGGGAATCTGAAAAAGCTCCATGTGTTGGATTTGAAACAAAACACGCATAATCAAGTTAATTAATTAAGTCAAATATAATAAGGTCATTAGAATGATAAGATGACAAGAAAAATATAGAATTAACATATAACACTCAAAAATAAAGATTAAGGGTGTATATTCTAATAATGTGAATTCATCAAATCAAGACTCAAATCAATCATGGCATAAAGTGCATGTAATTATGAAGCATCAGGTTAAAATCACAATCTTTGCTTAATAACTCATGAATTTCAAATTGACCATGTTGTCACTTAGCAAAGAAGGATTAAAAAGGCTAAAATGAAAATTATTTCTAAAAATTATTAGGCTATACAAATCTCAAACAACTAACAACTAAACTAAAAAGTTCAAACCCATCCCCAAACTTAAATATAACATTGTCTTCATTATTTGTCAATCAAAAATCAAACAAAGATTAAATTAAAACAAGGTGGTGATACACAAAAGTACATCCAAAGCAAATAAAATAAAGGAAAAAGGACAAGAAAACACTTGATTTGGATCCGCAAAATCGTTGGACTGAACAAGATGGATTCATTTTCTCTTCCTCTTTATTTTTTATTTCTTGAAAAACATTGATTTTCAAACAGCGCTAAGTCTAACGTCTTTAGCCAAATAAGCCTTTTCATCTTCTATGCATAAATTGGATCCAGAAAATTGAGATCCATCCTCGTTAAGTCCTTAATGGCATTAAGGTATGCCTTCAACCGATGCACGTTCACTTTGAAATGTTCTCTTCTTTGCTCTTTGACTAGTACAACTACACCATAAGGAAAAACCTTGTGAACAATGTATGAACCATTTCCTCTGGACATCAACTTACAAGGAAATAGCTTTAGTCAAGAATTGTAAAGCAACACTTTCTAGTCCTCTAAAAAGTTCTCCTCAAAAGTCACTTGTCATGTTTTAAATTGGTCTTTCCTTTGTAGATTGCAGTATTCTCATATGCTTCATACCGTATCTCGTCTAACTCATGAATCTGTAACTTTCTATGAGTATTAGCATCATTCAAATCAAAAGTGAGCGTCTTAATGACCCAATATACTTTATGTTCAAGTTCCACAAGAAAATGACATGCTTTGCCAAACACTAATTAGAAGGGACTTATGCCAATATGTGTCTTATATACAGTTCTATAAGCCTATAATGCATCATTTAACCTTAAATAACAATCATTCCTATTAGTGTTTACCATTTTCTCAAGAACATTCTTTATCTTCTTATTACTTATCTCAACTTGTCCACTAGTTTGAGGATTATAGCATGTTGTCACCCTATGAGTCACGCCATACTTTTTCATTAATGCATCAAAAGTATAAAAGTGTGATCCTCCATCACTAATGATAGCCCTATGGATGCCTAACCTTGGGAAAATAGTTCCCTTTAAAATTTGTAAAACAACAATATTATCATTCGTTTTACATGCTTATGCTTCAACGTAATCAATACATACAAGAATATAAGTGAAACAAAAAGAAAGGGGAAATAGACCCATAAAATTAGTACCTAATACATCAAACAATTATATAACTCACATGCTAGTAAGAGACATTTGATTTTTAGAAAAAATATTACTAACCCTTTGACTTCTATAATATGTGAAGTAATACACATACGCGTCCTTGAAAAGTGCCTGCAATATAACCCCACTTACAAGATTTTGTAGGTTGTTTTCTTGGCTCCAAAGTGTCCACCACATGCAAAAGAGTGACCAAAAGTTAGAATAGAATGCAATTCAGAATTAGGACATACCTTTTATAATGCAATCCAGACAAGTTTGAACAAGTATGGTTCATCCCAAAGTAGTGTTTTACAATTGCTCTCAATTTGCCTATTTAAAATTTGCTCATTCCTTATGGTAATTGTCCGCTTACAATAAAATTTACAATTCCCGTATACCATGGAGTCTCACCAAACAAGGTGAGCAATTTCTTATTCGAAAAAGTTAGCATTCAACAATGATTCATCTAACTCATGAATAAGCCTTGATTGATGATCTGCCACCACATTTTCCACTACTTTCTTGTCTTTAATGGTCAAGTCAAACTTTTGGAATAGGAGAACCATTTTATCAATACTTGGTTTTGCATCCTTCTTTGTTAAAAGGTACTTTTTAAGGCTATATGGTCAATGAAGACAACAACTTTAGTTCTAATTAAATAAGACAAAAATTTTTCTAAAGAAAATACCACAACCAAAAGCTCATTTCCTATCGCGAAATAGTTAAGCTGAGCTTTATTCAAGGTACAACTTGCGTAGTAGATTACATATAGCATCTTGTTTCTTTTTAGGCTTAAACAAGCACCTACGGCATAATCACTCACATTACACATGAGTTCAAATGGCAAACACCAATTGGAGGCATGATAATAAAAGGAGAAGCTAGTAATAATTTCAAGGTATGAAAATCATGTAAACAATCATCATCAAATACAAACTCCATATACCTTACAAGTAAATTTGTTAGTGGTCTTGCAATCATCAAAAACAATCCTGGATTGGCCATACTAAATTCTGATACTTTTATCATGATATTCTATTTGGTGTCACTAGTTATTGGCTGGGGTTACTATATCACCTAGAACTAGTATCAATAAAGCATATCATTAAAACTAATGATCAATCAGCAATGACCATTTTTCTAGTAATGCTTTTTCAAAGACAGTTTAAGGTATGCCTTTAGTGGTTTAATCAACAGTATTGCTTATAACCTGGCTATACCACCAATCTATATTTTTGTTAGCATATAAAAATAAATAGACTTTGGATGATACTTGTAGTTCTTAATAGGTATATATGTGTGTGTGTGTGTGTGTGTGTGTATTTTGTATGTTTATGATTGATCCTATGCTCTTATGTTATCTTGTTTGTATAGAACATAACTTGAAATAAGAACTTCATCCCCAAGGTATATGTACCATTAGAGGTCCCAAAATAAGTGGATTTAGGCTTCTCAAGAGATGGTGCGCCTTAAGGGCATCCCAAAGACATCATGAATGCTAGCCATAAGGCTTTCAGTAATGTATTATGTTTGTTGTCAAACATCATGCATTCCAAAGTGTTACACTGACATCCTGTAAGGTATTCACTTAGTCATCTGCTCAACATGGACGAACCTTTTTGTTAGGCATTCTTGAGGGGACATCCTTATGGCTCCAAACGCCACCTAAAACGTATAAGGCATCTCTCTGTGGATGCATAAATGGATTAATCGTGAGCATCATTTGTATGACATGGTTAGCATGGTGACATTTACTGCTAGGCAAGAATTTATAGTAACTTCTATCGCCATACGTATAAGAGTTGCAAATCATATAGCATCTTATTTGAGTGAGGTTCTCATGCATTAGGCATGCGTGGGCATTCCTTAAGGATGTGATCCCTTAAAAAAATCTGGTCATGTGTTATGTCTATCATAAGACATCATTTACCACGTAAAGCTTTGGGCTTCCATGTGGAGCTATTCTAGCATAGTTACACGTGCAGTGGATGGTGCATCTATTTATGGTACTACAAAGGTCTTTCCTCTGTAAAGAAGCATATATTCGCTTAGGGTCACACAAGCTTCCTATAAAGGTGCTAACATAGAGCTTCCAAATCATGGTCATTTATAAGGCTAAGAGGCTCAAAATATGTAAGAAATATTATTGATGAATCATGTATTATGACTATCAAATGTATTATTACTATTGTTAGTCGTTATATGCTAGCAACTTAATCATGTATTATGGCTATTGTCAATCATTCTATGACAACATCTCGATCATATATTATAACTATCATTGATCGTTATATTATAACATCTCGACCTTGTACTATAGCTATCATCGATCATCTTTTTAGGCACATGCTTCCTTAAGAATGTTTTATTCTAAAAATTCCTTTGAAAATGAAGGGTTTTGTACTATTTTTCCTTTCTTTTTTTAGTAGAAGATGTAGTAGTATTCTTAAAAGAAGAAGACCTTATAGTTTCTCTAGGAAAAGGACGTTATACTTAAGGAATAAATTTTTTATTATAATGAATCCTTTTGTAAAGAAAAAGATTCTTACAAGGTCCTTTATTTAATGAAATAAATAAAAAACAATTTGAAAAAGGAAAGTTTTTTAAATTTTATTACACAATAGAGGTAAAGGAAGGAGACAAACAATCCTCATAAATGCTCTGCATAGAAGTTTTAAGTGTCTTGCCACTCAAGTAATATGGTGCATACCTTTTGTAAGGAAATGTGAGACAGATCTAAGTTAATACTACCTTTATTAGGGCTAACGTAGCCCTAAACAGTGTTGTCCAGGTTGGCAATAGTACCTCTTAAGCCATTTTCCATTGATAGAATCGTGCAAGATTTGCCTATTAGTATTCTAACAACTAGAATATTGAGATTGACTAGTATTATGGCCTCTAAGTCATATACCAAAGCAAATAGAGCTAGTTCTTGGTGAAGTCCTGTAGGTCCATAATGCTTCATTAAGATGTGCACTCTAGTTAGCAGAGTATTCATGTATTATTTTGCTAAGGATCATTAAAAGCATTTTATTGGTAGCCTCAGTTTGTCAATTCCCTTACAGGCAGTATAGCATTGATCTGCCATGTTTAATGCCATAATGAGTTAGAGTTGCTTTCACTTATTAATTTACAAAACATAAGTTATTATTTGTAATAAGCTAGTAAGGAATTCCAAAGCAGCCTATAATGTACTCCTTTATGAGTTTAGTAACAACGAAACTAGTGGCTTTCTTAAGAGGAATTGCTTTTAGGTATTTGGAGAAGTATTTTATTTGACTAGTGTCCAATTATAGCCACGAGCTGCTAGGTGAATTGATCTTATGAGATCTAATGTCTTGCAAGCATGAAAAAGCCAATATGGAGTTATGTCTTGCAAGGCAATAGGATGTCGATGTTATAGGTTACTGTGTATTTGGCATGTGTGGCACCTTCTAAAGAAGTTCTTTGCATTTTTTACATGTAAGGCCAATAATAACCCATGGAAGTTCTTTGCATATCTATCATATATTTCATGCATGGCCCTTTCAGCTTCTGAGTTAGTAAGATACCTTAGAGCATTTCCATTGAAACCTTTCCATTAGGTATCATTTTGCTGTCTACAGCAGGAGAATTACTTGAGGTCAATTTAAGGTATCAGGGATTGTAAATGGTTCACCTTATAGATAGTTAAAAACCCTAAGGTGAACTAAGTCTACATATTGGCAAACTAGACTTGAGGTAGAACACTCAATACCTTAAGACCATACGTAAGGAGGTCAAGTCATTCCATCCTTAGCTCAGGTTGAGGAATCATACTCTAAGAGGGATAAGTGAATAATGGATAATGGGGTAGTTGTTAGAATAGTGCCTTAAGAGTTGGATAAATTTCTGTAATTTAGACATTAATAATAAATAAAGTTGTTATTTATTCAAACCCAAATGTGATTGTATCAATAATTAGAAGGCTCTAGAGCTTATTCTTTGATAAAGTTATATATATATATTATATATATATATATATAAGATATATTTGAAGTACAGAACTTAATCATCGCTCAAAATTGGTTCACAACCAATAAACGAAAGCTGGGCATTTTGTTTGGATAAGGTTGTAGTGTTGCTTGTCTTCAATGAGAAAAGGTAAGTCTCTAACTGTTTGAAGTAGTGGCTTCAAAACAAAGGCACTCTTGTATTATTAGAATGCAATGAATATGACTATATAAAGGTTTAAATCATTTGGTGGAAATACTATAACTGAATGTAAATCTCTTTACCTGAGCACTATAGCATCTTTACTTACATCTTATGTGGGTAGTGTACCTCTAATATATAGGCTATGGTTTTTACTAAAATAAAAAGTAACACCATGAGATTAACAGTCAATACCTTGGCTAGTTGGGATTGTAAGATATATATTCTAGTAGACACTATTTCATAGATATGCAATTCATGACTTCGAAAGGAATGCAAAATACCACCTTGATGGTTTGATAAGGTTTCAGTTAAGAAAATGTTAGCTAAGTGTTTAGCGAAGGACTTTACTAAACTAAAATTTATCCTATTAAATCTTAACCTAATTAAATGGTGTAAAACTACGATCAAGGAATGAAGATGTAATTGCAAGGGTAAAATGATAAATTATACTTAGTTCCAACTAATTGTATTCTATGAAGGGTAGTTAAGGTAACCTATTAGTCAATAGATAGAGCTTTAAGATATAATTTAATAAATTAAATTGTAAAACTTTTTATAAAAAATATTTAATTCAATAGTGTAACTTTAGGCTTTTAGTGAAATGGGCCAAAGCTAATAAACAATGCCCACTACAATTATGAGATAATAGGATACTGGAAAAAAGTCTATTAGAGCTTGTTAATTGAATATGTCTATCAAGATCTTTTAAGTAACTACAATTTTGTAAGTAAGAACAAGTAGAATGAAAGAGAAAAATATTTAATTTAATTGGATTAATTGGAGAATTAATCCTAGATATTAAATTAAATAGATTGGGCCGATTATTAAATTAGTAAAAATAAATTTAAAATTAGATCTATTGAATTGAGCCAACTATTTAATTAATAAGATTAATTTAATAAATGGGCTTAAGTGAACCTAGATTAATTCAAGCCCAAAAGCCCAAGTCCAATTCATTTTAGGGTTAAGGTTTGGTAGAACACTATAAAAAGAAGTTAAAATGTGTATTAAGGTAAGAAGAGAGCACACTCGTCATTTTTGGCTTATTATGTTTGTTTTAACTATTCTTTTCTTCGAGTCTAGTTTTACAATTGATGCCCATATATCAAGTTCTTGCACAAAGAAGCAAACATACTTGGGAATCTATGTAAGTGAGAAAGCACAAAGATTCAATAGTTTTTGAAAACTATGCCCTCGAGGTCCTAATCCCAGAGACGCTTTTGTTGTGGATTTGATCCAAATTTCTCTTTGGGTTTTCCAACAATTAGCATCAAAGTAAGGTTTCTCCATTAGAATGCGTAGAGCTATTATTTTCAATACTTTATTCTTTGTGCTTTACATGTTATAATTATATTATGAGATAATTGGATATAAATCTTATTGCATATAATTATATGATAATTGCAATGGCTGGGCATGTTTTTATGGCAGATATTTGGCTTTGGATCTTTGATTGTATTTTTTGTTAATTGGATATGTAATTTGAACAGTGGCCTAAAAGCCATTTAATTATCCTCAATGTATGTAAATAATGTGTAAACATGGAGAGTAAACATGGAGGATAAAGAACGCATGTAGATCTAGACAAAGGAGTGGGGTGGCTAAAGGGAGAGCACACATGAGATGTGTGCAAACCCTAGGGGCCAAACCCTAGGGAGGACGTTTGGGGCCAAATTATAATTTTTAAAACATCAGTCTTCTAGGGTGAAACTAAAATTTACAAATCTACGAAGTATTTGTGAAATATTTTAAAGTTTTAGGATAGCTTTGTAATAGTTCACTGTTTATACTTATTTTTCAAGATTATGAATTTTGGAAAATTTCTTTGATTCCATAGACATATTCAAAGGCATGGAAGTCATCAGGAAAGATCAAGACCTTATGTATTATTGTAATATATCAAGAAAGGGCCAAACATGTTACCACATGTATGATATAATATTTTATTGTGTTTAATTGTTAAATGAAAATAAAATTGATACATGTCACATGACATATAGAAAATAAGGAAAGTCACATCATGCATTACAAAATGTACATGCATTCATGCATAGATTTCAATTAATGAGATCAATTAGAATAAATAATTTATATATTTATTAAGTGTTTAATAAATAGCATATAAATTATAGAACTTAATTAATGAGATTAATTAAAGTAAAATTCCAAAAGGTTTAAAATGATTGCGTAGGAGAAGGTTTATTAAATTAATCTATATCCAAATAATCACAAATTAAATTGACTCTATCTAGAAGATTAGATTTTAACTGGGATGGTTTGTGACCCCTCCATCCTTTCTTGGGAATTTCTTTGAAAAACTCTATCTAAAGAAACACGGTTTTAAGTGGGAACTAGCTATGACCCCTCTGATCTTTCCTAGGAGTTGTTTGAAGCGTGGTGGTTTGATGTTGGATTAAAAAAACCTTAAGCTTTCGTTGTTGGTCCATTTGATGTATGATTTATAGGCCTCGTTTTGACATTTGATATCTTCATTCTTACTACATAATTATGCTTAGTTTATCCATCATTTAGTAGATTACTTAGGATTGTTAAGTTTGTTTTAAGTATTTATTTTCTTTTTAAGCATTTTAATTTTATTTATAGGTGTTGAAGTGTTTTAATGAAAAACCTAAAAGCACGTCTGCTAGCCTTCTGTAGATACCAAACAATGGGTGTCGAAGGAAAACCACAAAGCTTTGTTCACGAGGACCTAATTGCAAGGAACTATGGACTACATTACAAAAGTTTCAAAGCTAGGAAACAAGCATTGTGTGCAAGCCACCAACCTAGTGTGTGCACGCCCGTCTAATGCCACCACTAGAGCAAGTTACACAAGTATCTCATGAAGCACCAAGGCCATTTTGGCAGTGGAGGTGGGGCACGCACACCATGCCCTTGCACGCATATGTAATGTGGACCCCAGATGTCATTTTTAGCCAATTTTGACCCTTAGATCAACATTGATGGTTGGATTTAGCTCAATTCTAGGTTTTTATACTTTCCAAGGATTAGCCTCTGTTATCCACTTTTGGGGAAAAAGAGTTTTAGAGAGGGAAAACAAGGAAGAAGGGAATTAAGCTAAAGAGACAAGGAAGAATCAAGAGCAAGAAGAAGAAGGAATTCATTAATTATTGAAGAGTAGAACTCTCCACATCTAGTTTCAATTCTTTCCCTTTTTTATTTCATCTTGAATTGAACAATTTATGTATTGAATTGAATTATGCGTTTGATTGTTAAATTTTTTATGATTAAAACTTTAACTCAATTTCATGTGTGACTAGATTTATTTTATAGGGTAATAATTTAATCTATTGGAAACATCCATTTTCTGATATTATGTTACTTTTTTATTTAATATATATTATTGAGTATTTATCATGATGTTTAATACTTTTAAATATTTAACTAGTATTTGAATGAACTATAAATTGACATGAACTAAGAAGTGAATGTCGTGTCTAAATCATGTGATAAATGTCATAACTTGCATATTAAATAGAGATGTACCAATATGATTTATGCAGTTTAAATTTAAATTATCATTAATTATAATGCGCTTTCACTTAATCAAATTTATGTAGAGATATAGTAAATTTTTAGGTGTAGAGTAATTTCAATTGATATCGAGAGAGACTGTTAAATAGAAGAGGATAATTAACTGGTAATACTAGTATTAAATTAGAACAATATTGATTAAAGAATTTCATGCAACTAATTAAAATGAAATCATTCACCCTAGATTTTTCATTTATTGAATATTTTAATTAATTTGTTAAACAGTTTGATTTTGTTGATTTTATTTTCTCATTCAAATTAACAATCAATTTCTTTAGATGAATTTAAAATTAATCACCTTCTGTAATTAATTAATTAATATTCCTCATGAAATCGACATCCGTCTTACACTATGTTACTTTTTACAATCTCATGCACTTGTAGGTATCGCGCAACACTCTGCACGAATCACACAACAAGTTTTTGATGTCGTTGTTGGCGTCTCAATATATACGATGATCATTTAAAGCCATATTTAGATACATTTGAAAGAGTTACAATGGATCTTACTTTTGGGAGTCACCTAATACTTAGAGATAAAGAATTGTTCGACTGAAGACACTAAATTTAGTTCTACTTGGGAGGCAACCCAAGGTTTCTGAGAAGGAGAAGATGAACTTTGTGATGCTTGAATAAATTATTCAAATCAGGTTCTATCCTTTCCTTTTCCTTCTCTTTGCATTTTTTATATTTTGTCTGCTTCCAACTTAATCTATTCATTACATGATCTTTAATTTCGAACATTGACGATAATGTTAAGTTTAAGTTTGGGGGTGGAGTTACTTGAAGTAGATTTTGTGGTAATTTTTTTTTCATTTTTGTGATACTTTTTCATGTTTGTTTCTTATTTTTGAGTCAATTCCTTGCGTTATGAGAAGTTTGTGGAAATAAATTAGGCATGACCAATTTAAAGTGATGAGATGCTAAGCATATATCATAATTTTATCCTTATTCTAACTATCTTTCATTTGTTCGTGCTCATAATATATATGCACTTTATGTCAAAACTGATCAGAATCTTGATTTGATGAATTCGCATGGTTAGAATATTATATGCAAGATAATATAGACGCATGTGACCTTTTTAGTGAGCTTTCATCCCTTTGTGTATTAATTCTGAGTACTATATGAATAGTTTATATCTATTCTTGTTATCTTTTCATTCTAGTGACCTTATTATGCTTTATTTTGTCTCTTTAGCTTAATTGCTTATGTTTTAGATGTAAGATTGCTTGTATGACACATGCGAAAAGATTCTAGACCTTGTTTGAATCGTTTAAGTCTTTCCAGCTAACCTTATGCATGCTTCCCTAGTTAACCACCTTGAGTATCAAATTAATATATTTTTCCTTTATAAAACCGACAATACCCAAATCCGATAGGTAAAAATATTGTCTTTATCCTTGCGAGAGTTTCTGAGCTATCCTAGAAATATACTAATGTATGCTTTAAAATAAATTGAAGGGTTGTTACATGTTATTTATGTGCTTATTGTCAAAAAAAAGCTATATTAATTGACGCACACTTAAAAAAAAAAAAAAGAGGAGAAGAAAAAGAGAAAAGAAAAAAATCGAAAAAGGGAATAAAAACGCATAGCCTTAATTTTTTTGAGTAACTGGGACTCTTGCCCAATAAAGCAATGAGCGCTTACGTTGAGGTAAAATAAGGCAAAAACATGAAAAAGTTGTGTTTCGAAAAGAAAAGAAAGGTGAAAATGAATGAGTAATGGTGAGCTATATTGTTAAGAGAAAGTTGAGGGTGGATGATAAAAGCATAGGTTTGAAGTTTCTAAAACTTTGATTTATTTTTAATCAATTCCTTGTTGTAACTATCTGACCCATTAACCTCATTACAACCTAAAAAAAATAGTCTTATGTTGATCTTATGCGTTGTGTAATTAGTCTGCATCCATTTCCATGAAAATCAAGTTAGTAGTATTCCTTTCACGAGATCACCATCATCACATCAGAAATAAATGATGATCAATTTTTGACTACCACACACTACACATGAACTTATCAAGTGAAACTTTGTTAATAGTTGAATACTTGAGTGATTGAGTTTATATCTTATTGCATTCTCATTAGCTATGAATCCATTAAGTAAGGAAGCTACTTTATGTTGTTAAGTCTTTTAATTTTTTGCTTTTACTTGAGTACAAGCAAACAATAAGTTTGGGGGTATCTGATATCTTCATTTTTGCTAGATAATTATGCTTAGTTTATCCATCATCTAGTAGATTACTTAGCGTTGTTCAGCCCACTTTGAATATTTATTTTTCTTTTTAAGTATTTTAATTTTATTTGCAATTGTTAAAGTGTTTTAATGCAAAAGACATGGAAACAGAACCTAAAAGTATGTTCGATAGCATTCCATAGATAACGAACACCAGGCGTGGAGCTTTATTCATAGGGACCAAATTGCAAGCAACTATGGACTAAATTGCAAAAGTTTCAAAAGCTAGGATGACTACATTTAGTTAAGTTATAGGTTTTCATACTTTACAAGGATTAGCCTTCATTAGCCATTTTTGGGGAAAGAGAGTTTTAGAGAGAGAAAACAAGGAGAAGGGGAATTAAGCTAAAGAGAGGGAAAAATCAAGAGCAAGAAGAAGAAGGAATTCATCAATTCTTGAAGAGCAGGACTCATCACATTCAATTCTTTCCCTTTTTAATTTCATCTTGAATTGAACAATTTATTTATCGAATTGAATTATGTGTTTAATTGTTAAATTTTTTATAATTAAACTGGAATTTTGTTTTAGTATGGATATATTTATTTTCCAAAGTAATGATTTAATCTATTAGAAACGTCTATTTTTTGATATTGTGTTATTTTTTATTTAATATTTAGTAGTGAGTAAGGTTATGATGTTTAATGCTTTTAAATATTTAGTCAGTATTTGAATGAACTGTGAACCGATACAAACTGAAAAGTTAATATCATATATAAACCGTGTGATACATACCGTAAATTACATATTAGACAGAAACATACTAATATGATTTATGCAATTTAAATTAAAATTATTACCAATTGTAATGCGCTCTTACTTAATCAAATTTACATAGAGATATAGTAAATTTTTAGGTGTAGAGTAGTTTCAATTGATTTCAAGAGAGGTTGTTGAATAGAAGAGAATAATTAAGTAGTAATATTAGTATTAAATTATAATAACATCAATTGAAGAATTATATGTAACTAATTAAGATGAAATCATTCGCCCTAAATTTCTCCATTTATTGAATCTTTTAATTAATTTGTTTAGTTAATTTTTGTTAATTTTATTTTCTCATTCGAATTAACAATCAATTTCTTAAGATAAATTCAAAATTAATCACCTTCGGTACTTAATTAATTAACACTCGTCGTGGGATTGACGTCCTTCTTATACTATATTACTTATTATAATCCCGTGTACTTGTGAGTATCGCGCACACGCTATATATATCACACAACAATGCTCTCTTCTTTGTAGATAAGGTCATGTTCCCTGAAGGAGGGCTTATGGTAGTTGTCTTCAAGAGTGGATCTCCTCTGTGATGAAACCATTCCTAGAAGCCCTTAGTGTTTTCTCCTAAAGAGATCTCATTTTAAGGCAAACTTCGAGTTGGTGGAAACAATGGTCATACACTCAACTTAATTTCTGAAAAGAGATTCCCTAAAAAAAATTTTCATTAATTAGGGGCTAAAAATATGGTGATTATTATTGTTAAAATATAAGTTATTTTGGTAACTACATTTGCATTTTGTATCCCACGAATCATGTAGCAATATTCAAAAGGTATAATATAGTTACTAATAAGGTTGTATGTTTAATTTCATAAATGAATCCAATTGCACCTATTCTTAAAGATCATGTGCTCTATGGGAAAAACTATGCAAAATGGAAACTTAATTAGGATATTATGCTCTCATTTGATAAAATCAAATGGGTGTTGACTAATCCAATCCCTGATGTTCCTACTACTGAGTCAACTGCCGAGGAAAGGCAACATTACAACCTTTGAAGGAATGCAAATGAAACTGCCAAGTGTTAAATACTAGTCTTTATTAATGATGTGCTTTAAGCATAACATAAAGACATGGACAAATGCATATGATATCATGTATCATCTTCATGAGATGTTTGGTGATCAAGGATAGAAAGCCAAAAGAGAGGCTTTTTAAACATTCATTAGCCCTAAGCAAGGCCTAAATAAGCTAGTTAGGGACCATATGTTGACAGTCATCGATACCCTCAACCAGGCTTAGGTTTTAGGAGCAGAGATAGATGCGGAGTCCCAAATAGATATGATCATAGGGTCTTTGAACAACACTTTCAATCAATTTAAGATTGATTATGACTTAAATCAGAAGGTGTATACTTTAGAAGGGCTAATGAAGGACATAGAGAAGACTGAGGAAATTCTGCTTAGCAAAGGGAAATAGGTCAAAAGGCTGAACCTTTCACTTCTCTGATTTCAAAGAAATCATTTAAGAAACGAAAGAAAAGTAAAAGAAGAAGAAGAAAATTACTCTTGCTCCTAAGAAAACAGTAGCCAAGAATGAAAACAAGTTGAAAGGCAAGTGTTTTCACTACGGCAAGGATGGACACTAGAAAAGGAATTGTCCTACCTATTTAGCTTAAAAGAAGGCCACAAAAGGTAACGAACTCTTTCTTAAAACATGTTTTGTGGAAGATTCTATAAACACTTGGATTATAGATTTTGGAACCACTAATCATATTTGCTATTCTTACATAAGTTCTAAGTAACTAGGCAAGTAAGTGAAAGGGAGCTAAGCTCAAGGCTAGGTAATTTAGCATCGGTGTATGCTCGTGTGATTGGAGAATTGTGCATCTATTTTAATAGCTATAGGTTTTAGTTTTGAACGATTATTACTTTGTTCTAGATTTTAAATGGAACTTGATTTTGGTTGCATGTTTATTAAATTCCAGCTATTCCCTTTCTTTTAGCAAATTTGTTGTTATTAGAAAGAATAATGAATTTATTTGCACTAGATTAATGAGTAATAATCTATTTTAATCAAAACTAAGGAAAATTCTATAAATGACACTAAGTTGAATAAAAGAATCAAAAGGATCAAATTGAATAAAACAAATGAAACATATCTATGACACCTTAGACTAGGCCACATCAATATAAAAAGGATTCAAATGATGGTTAAAAATGAACCACTAAATCACTTAGAGGTTGAAACTTTTCCAACTTGTGAATTATTGCCTAGAAGGAATGATGACCAATTGGGCATTCACAGCCAAAGTTTATCGAGCTAAAGAATGTTTAGATTTGGTTCATACTAACATACGTGGACCAACTAGTGTTCAAGCTAGAGGTAGGTATAAGTATTTCATCACCTTTAAAGATGATTGCTCAAGATATTGATACATTTATCTAATGCATCGAAAATTTGAAGCTTTTGAAAAGTTCAAAGAGTTTAGGATAGAGGTTTAAAAATAATTAGGTAATAGTATTAAAACACTTTGATCAGATCGTGGTGGAGAATATCTCTAAGTCAATTTGATGAGTACTTGAGAGATAATGGGATTGTCTCACAACTTATTGTTGTTTGTTTTAATTTTAAACTCACTACTATATGAATCGCTTGTAACACAATGAGTATTCTGCGAGGTCGATCCCACAGGGAATAGGAAAATTAGTGTTTTGCAACTAGTAGAAATTACGTTGAATGCAATTGAATGGTGATTTGAATAATGAAAAATTAAAATAAACTAATAACTTAATGAATTAAAATAGCTAAATTGATTAAATAGATAGATTAGGAAATTTAAATGTTAGGGCTCGAGAATCCTCCATTGATTGTTATATTAAGGATATTAAGTGTGATTCAAAAATCATAGAACTTAGGTCAATGATAGTTTTCTTATGTGCGATGAACGTGTTCACGCATCATATTTGAATGCATTCACGCATCAGTTTTTAATTGATTATGAGTTAATTTTGATGTAGGATTTAACTTGTTTATCGTAGAACTTACAACAACATTTAGTGTGGGATATCATTAACATGCCAAGAACGCATTAGGTGTTATGAAAACAAGAAAATATTGCATTAAAAGTTAAATTAGTGTGATTATCATGCTAATGCAATTTATTTATATGAGAACCATCAAGGTAAGGACTTGGTGTAATCCTCAAACCTTGCATCAATGTGTTCTTTAATTAAATAATAGAGATTGTAATTTAATTTTTCGGATTAGTGTAGGTTCTTAGATTTGCATTAATGCATTATTCATGCAAAGTCCAAGCTACCATTTCCAAATCATTGAACCAAGTTCAAAGTTCAAGTTAACACTCTCAAATCATTGAGCATGTGGTAAATGAGTATTTCACTCATTTATCCATTACATTTAAGCTAATATATGTATGCAAGTCCTCAAGCTTTCGTGCCATTTTTATAAAATTGTTGATGTTGCGTAAAATTGTAGAAAATATCAGCCCAAGGTAATAAGCAACACAAAAATGAGAACTAAAAAGGTGAATCACTAAACGGGGACTAAAACGAGAGGAAATTAAGGACTTAAATGCAAGACACAAAGAATCAAAGGGATGAAATGCAATACATAAAGACTTAAGGGACTTAACTGTAAAAAGATTGAAGGGACTCAGTTGAAAATAGTCAAATTTGGTGCATGGTGCACCCGCGCCCAATAAAGAGACCTCGCTTGTGAAGTAAATCATCACATCTATGATCCAACGAATTGAGAGAGAATCAATGAATTCTTTTTCAGAAGCGATTCATCCTTTCTGCCCCACTCTCTTAAGTGAGCAGAAAGAATGGTGCAGGCTCACCAAGCTGTGAGGATTCCACAAGCAAGAGCGCAGCCACACCAATCCAAGCACATGGCCGCATCGCGACTTTTTGCCCTAGACTGAATTTTAGCCCTTTGATCAGCCTTAAATGGCCAGATTCGGCTAATCCTAGGTTTTCTTATTTTTAGGACATCAACCACCATATAAAAAGGATATCTAAGAAAGGAAAAAAGAGCTTTTGAAAAGAGAGAAAGGGAAGAAAAAAGAGAGAATTACTAGAGAGAAATGGAAGAATTCATCGAGCTTGAAGCTTTTGGGAAAAGGCTTGAAGACTTGTTGAAGCTCATCATCTCTAGATCATATTCTTAAACTTCTTTATTTTCATTTTAAAATTCATTTAGCTCTTATTGTTGGATTATTGTAAGGAAGATGATTTTTATTATGAACTTGTCGATGATTATTGATATGTTAAACTAAATTTTTCATGTTCTAAAATTTTGATGTAGCCTAACCCACCATGTTTTGATTAATTAAGAAATTTTTTATTGTTATTAGTTTTTAATCACTTGCATTTTTCTTGCACTTAATCCTAATAATTAATTGCAAATGAATTATTTGATTAAACATGGATGAAATAGTACTAGAGATAGTTTAATTTTGTTCATGAGATTTGAAAAACTCAATTTAATGTATTGAGAGTTCAGAAGAATAGCAATGGCTAGATAATCACATTAATACTTAAGAATCATTGAACCGAGAGGTGAGTTAGTTCTAAGAGTTAATAAATAGCTTAGACTAAAAGATTGTATAATTAGTTAAGTTAGATAGGGATATCGGCTAGTTTAACTATATATAGGACTTAGTTCTAAATTCGAGAGAGCGGAATGAGGTTACTTAGAACCTATAATTAGTGTATTGAAAATGAAAACATTGCAAATTTCCAATTAGAAAAAACATGGTGAAGGTTAGGTGAACTCAAAATCATAAGACCATTTCCATAGCAATCTTTATACAAACTCTCTTTATTAGCTTATGTTTTTTTGACTTTTATTTTGTTAATTAATTTAGTTGTTCTTTTTATAATTTTCTTTACATTTCCTTTCTAATGCAACTATTAAGTGTCTAAATAAAATTAATCTACAATAATTGCAGTAGTTAATTTAAAATTCAAAAACTTAGTCCTTGTGAGTACGACAACCTACTTCTTACTATTATACTATTTATATAACCCCGTGTACTTACAAGTTGCATAGGCACGTATCAACATATAATGATTAAAGTTATCAATCTCATATTATTCAGTTAAGTAGCATTAATCACTAGGTATAATATAAATGATCAGCACTTTATTAAATTCCATTTATCCAAAATCAACAATACCCATAAATTTATACAATCAAGGTTTCATCTTTTAATTCTAATTAAGAGGTTGAGTTATTTAAATACATGACTAAAAACTTGAAATCACAATAAAAAGAAATAAAACCAATTAGTCTTCAATATCTACCCTTGAACTTGTGACCTTCCTTGCAGAGGCCAAAGCTCTCTTCCCAAAATCCTTTGCAATTTTCTCCCATTTGTCAGAAACCTATTTTTGCTTTATTAGAAGCATGGCACAACCAAGCCAAGTACGAAAACCTAAACTTTTTCAAATTCAACTGTCCATGGATGGTCTAAGAGTCAAAAAATGAGTTTATAATGTCATTGGGTTGACAAGGCTGTAAGGGCACACAATATTTGGCAAGGGCGTGCAGATAGGGTACTGAGTGTGGCACGGCTGTATGCTATAGTGATGTGTTGTGACATAGCTACTATCTTGACATATTAAATTCAAGCTCTAGATGTCTAGTTTCCAATGCAACAAACGAAACTTGATTTTGAGTTTTATAGATAAAGTTATGATCGTTTTAGTACATCATACTTATCATGTCCATTTCTGCTCCTTTAGCCCGACGTCGACGAAGAGGCTTACGGATGCTCATTTCTACGCCTTTAGCCTAATGTTGAGGAAGAGGCTTATAGATGTGCACTTGTGATCTTTTTGTGTCTTTTCATCAAAACACTTCAATATTGAAATGCTTGATTTCCCTTTAATTGAGCTTGATTATTGACTTTTGTATTGGAATACATACGAAACAAAAAATGCGACTAAAAAATCAAAACAAATTAGAAGTAATGCCTAAGGTTAAGGAATAAAAGATATAATAAAGGTGAATTAATGAACGTATCAAATACCCCCAAACTTAACTTTTGCTAGTCCTCGAGCAAAACTAAAATGGAAAAGTAAATAAACAAAAACTAACTTCCCCACTTCATGGCTTCATGATCAACAAGAACACAAGGATTAAAACTCAATCATTTAATCATCCGAGTGCTGACAGTATTTCACAAATTATGCTTGTGTGTAGTATATGTTAGCCATTGATTGATTGTCATCTTTCATATCATCCTTTATATCATCAGATTATAACATGTATAGACATTTTATCTCTAAACTTCATAAGGATAATCACTCTTAATGAAATGCACACGAAGATTAGGTTATTGCTTAGGTGTATGCGAGACAAGCATCAAGCTTAGACTTTTAACAGAAAACAAAGCTCCCATATAAGACAAGAAAGATGCTATAGTTCATGTAATGATGGTGATCTCATGAATGGAATGTAACAACTTAACTTTCATATCGATCAATGCAAATAAATCATAAAATCACACAAGATCAATTAGGACTTTTCGTAAGGTTGTGTGGCTAGAAGGTAAGGTGTTTATGAAAGTAGTGGAAAAATTGGTAAGGGAAAGCTAAGAATTCAATGTGCATCTATTATCAAATTCTCCTCTTTGCTTGCAAATATATTTCACAACCACACATTCATTTTCACCTTCTTTCTTTTCTTTCCAAAGCACAAAAAACAAGAACTAACACCTAAGATTAAGGAATATAAGACATAAAAATATTTGAATTAATGAATATATCACTCACTAAACTAGGTACACCATAACAAAATAGTGTTGTAAACAGAAGAAACAGGATACTTTTAGACATTGTCAAATCCATAATGAGTTATTCAACTTTACCCAATAGTTTTTGGAGATATGACTACAAATGGCAGCATATGTAAGCCTAATCCCATCTAAGTCTGTCCCAAATACACCTATAGAAATATGGAGTGGTTGTAAAACTAGTTTATATCGTTTACTTATTTAGGGGTGTCCAGCATTCATGCTAAGGGACAACCAAGACAAATTAGGATTAAGGTCCAAAGTATGCTTGTTTGTAGGATATCAAAAAGGTACTAAAGGGTATTACTTTTATAATCAATTTGACATGAAACTCTTTATCAGTACATTTACGACTTTCTTAGAAGATGACTATATAGAGAACCATAAGCCTCAAAGTAAGATTGTATTAAACGAGTTGTCTAAAGAAATTATTATTGATCCAATTAGTGATGAGAGTTTCAGAGATTTGACATCTACCTCAAATACCAATTAGCCAAAAGATACACTTATACAACCTCCTATGGTACCTTGTCACGGTGGAAGGATCATGAAACAACCTGAGAAATTCATATGAGTATCAAAAAAGTCTAATATTAATGAATCTAATCCTACTACTTATAATGAAGTAGTGGATGATGCTAATTATGAATCTCAGCAAAAAGCTATAGAATCAAAAATAGAATCCATATATTCTAATTCTGTCTAGGAGCTTGTAATACACCTAAAGGAATAAAACCCAATGGGTGCAAATGGATTTATAAGAAAAAGAGAAGAGTTGATGGAAAGGTAGAGACCTTTAAAGCAAGGCTTATGGTTAAGGTTATACTTAAAACGAAAGGATTGACTATAAGAAGATGTTCTCATCTGTAGCCATGCTTAAATCAATTCAGATTCTCTTATCCATTGCTACTTATTATGATTTATGAGATATGTAAATGGATGTCAAAGATTGCCTTTTTGAATGGTAATCTTGATGCATTTATATAGTACAACCAAAAGGTTTCAGAGAAAAGGGCCAAGAGTAAAAGGTTTACAAGCTTTAGAGATCCATTTATGGTCTTAAGCAAGCATCAAGGTCTTGGAACATAAGATTTGATCAAATGATCAACACTTATGGGTTTATTCATAATGTAGATGAACCTTACGTCTACAAAAGAATACAAGACCCAAAAGTTGTGCTCCTAATACTTTATGTTGATGATATCCTGCTCATTGACAATGATGTAGGAAAATGATGTATGGCTGGCTGAGCAATTCCAAATTAAATATTTGTGAGGAGTTAAATATGTTCTTGGGATCCAAAAAATAAAGGATAGGAAGAACAAGAAACTAGCATTGTCTCAGGGCTCATATACAAATAAGATATTGGCAAAATTTGTAATGCAAAATTCCACAAAAGGATTGTTGCCTCTCCAGCTTAGAATTAAGTTTTCTCGAAAGTAGTCTCCTAAGGTTCCTCGAGAGGAAGAAGAGATGAGATGAGTCCCATATGCCTCAATCATTGGAATTCATTAAAGTTTACTTGTATTCAATTACCAAGGAATTGATCATCTCTAGGTCTCACAATATCTTAAGTATTGATGTGATTATCTAATTGTTGATTTTTTTCTGGACTCATGACAACCTAGATTGTATTTCCCTAAACTGATAAATGACTCAATCTTTTCCAAATATTAAATCATTAATCTAGGAATCAATTAATTTATTATACAATAAATAAGCATTAAGCAAAGAAGAACATAAATAAATTGAATTGTACTAACATTAACAAAAATATTAAATACTCCAAATATGGTTCAAATAAAATTGGGGAGAATGCCCGATTCCCCCTGTTGTTTCACATAATACCCCAATACCCCCCTCTTGTTTGCGTAATACCCCGATTCCCCCTTCTGTTAATGTACTGAGTTAAATATAATAACATACGAGTCGTTAAAGTTTAGCATATTAACTTAAATAGTCTCAATAATTTTAAAAATACCCATAAAAATTTTAATTTATTAAAAGATAATAATAACACCCTTATATAATATTAATTAGTAAAAAAAATTATTTTCAACTCCTAATTAAAAATAAATATTAAAAAAATAATATATTTTTTTTTATAACATATTAATAACTAATTTATAACTTATCTTTTGAATATAAATTTATGTAAATTTTGAATTTCTTTTTAATCTGATATTCATAAATTGAAAGATCAATTTTATAATTTTAAAAAAAATAAATAAAATATTATTATTTTTTTTATTTTAAAATTGTAAAATCGATCTTTCAATTTTATTTAATATTTAGATAAATTTATTATGTATAAAAAATTTAAAATTTAGATAAATTTTTATTTATAATACTTTGTTTAATTTTTAATATAAAAATATTATTTATATGGACTAACACATGTGAAGACCAATATATCTAAAAAAAAGGATCATATCATTATTATAACATATACAAATCTATCTATATAAATTAATATGATAATATTATATTATATTATTACATATTCTACATTTTCGTAAAAACTTTTCGTTTGAAATATTTTTTAGTTGTGGAATTTTTATAAAACTCATTATTGTTTCAAATTCTAAAAAAGAATTAATGAGATATGAGTCCTTAAAATTTGATCCATTAATCTGATTAATATTGAATTGTTAATATATTGTAAAATAAATAAAATTATATTTTAATTATAATATATTAATAAATACTTAGTTATCAATGTGTTATAAAATAAAATATATTATTATTTTAATATTTATTTTCAATTAGAAGTTAAAAATATCTATAAAAGGCCCAATTTATTAAAAAATAATGATTATATTCTTATTAATAGTAGTTATCTACAATATGTTATAAAATACTATTTCATAGATATGGAATTCATGACTCTGAAATGAATGTAGAATACCACATTAATGGTTTTATAAGATTTTAGTTGATAAAATATTGGCCGAGTGTTTAGTGAAGGAGTTCACTAAACTAAAATTTATTCTAATAAACCTTAACCTAATTAAATAGTACAAGACTGGAATCAAGGAATCAAGATGTAATTGGAAGGATAAAACGATAAATTATATTTAGTTCCAATTATAAGTATTCCATAAAGAGTAGTTATGGTAACTTATTGCTCAATGGATCAAGTTTTAAGATATAATTTAATCAGATTAATTATAAAGCCTTTTGTAAAGAATTTTCAATTAAAGAATGCAACTTTAGGCCTTTAGTGGAATAGGCCAAGTTAATAGACAATGCCCACTACAATTATAAAATAATAGGGTATTGAAAAAAGTCTATTAGAGTTTGTTAATTGACTATGTAACTATAATTCTGTAAGGTAGAACAAGTAGAATCAAAGAGTAAAAATATTTAATTTAATTGGGTTAATTGTAGAAATAACCCTAGATATTAAATTAAATAAATTGAGTCAATTATTAAATTAATAAAGATTAATTTATAATTGGACCTATTGAATTAAGCCAACTACTTAATTAATAAGATTAATTATTGGGCTTGTTATTTAATTAATGAGATTAAGTAAACAAATGGAGTTAAATTAAGTTAGATTAATCCAAGCAAAAAAGCTCAATTCTAATTCATATTAGGGCTAAAGTTTGGTGGAACACTATAAAAGAAAGTTAAAGCATATACTAAGATAAGAAGAAAATGCACTAGTTGTTTTTGGCTTCCTGTGTTCTTTCTAACCGTTCTTTTCTTTTAGTCTAGTTTTGTGGTTGATGCCCATATATCAAGTTCTTGCACAAAGAAACAGACATACTTAGGAATCATAGTTGGTGAGAAGGGACAAAAATCTAATAGTTTTTTAAAACTATACCCGTAAGGTCCTAATCCCGAAGATGCTTTCGCTGTGGATTTGATCCAAATTTCTCTCCAAGTTCCAATAATAGTTATCGAGGAAATCATAAAGACAACTAGCCATTATCATATTATCTAAAAACTCTCGAGGAGGATTTCTACTCACCTAAAAATACAACCACGATTCTCAATCAACTATAAAAGATTATTGGTAAATTAGATAGGTACACATTCAATTACTAAGTTGTTACTTTATCAAACTACTATCTTAGTAATTTAAAGTAACCTTAAATACTCTTTGACTTTAAGTATTGGAAGTTTTTTAATCGAGAAATCAGCTTCTTGATAAAAGCGATTAGTTAGCATCTTGATTATTACCTTATTTCTCTTGTTGAGCATTATTGGCTGGTGGTGGCGGAGGTATTTGTGCTCGTGTGGCAGAATCTTGATGAGTGAGTACTTTATTCATGAATTAACACTTTTGAGCTTCAAAATTTGTGAAAAAGAACCTCAAGCTCAAGTGTTACCTGATGAATTTGTGCGTTTGTGTATAAGGAAGGAAGAAAGGTGGAATTGAGGAGAATTTGGTGCAAATTGAGCTAAGAGAGCAAAAAACACTTCATGAGTGAAACAATGGCGTGGCCACGCCACTCCAAGCCACTCTAAAGTCACCAAACACACCCTAAGGTTGCAAGTATGGAGTGCTTGTGCCATGCTAAGTGTGCAGCTGCACTACCCAAGGCTGCCAAACTTGTATGCTTGGTCAAACATGTGGTGTAGTTGTGCCACTCCATTGCACGATCTCGCCACCCCTTGAGCTAGAAAACGTTTAAGGGCCATTTTCGGTCTTTGGATGGAAAGATGAATGGCTAGAATTACTTGATTTAGAGGGTTTCATATTTTTCTACTTGGGTAGCCATTTTCAAATATAAGAAGGTAGAAAAACACACACAATTCCAAGGAAGAGAAAAAAGAGCTAAACTTTCTGAAAAGAGAAACACTTGAAGGCTACAACGTTCTTAAAGATTTCTTGAGGAATTCTTGAAAAATTGGAGTCTTGGAGTATCTCTCAATTCTAGTTTTCTTTCTCTTCCTTATTTTGTTTCTTAAAATTTATAATTGTGATGTTGTTTAAGAATATGTTAACATTTATAAACTTCTTGATGATTATTGCTGTAAATTTCCTTATGTTGGTTAATTTCATTTTCCAAGGGCTTGATGCAGTTTTATGGGAGAATGCCCGATTCCCCCCTATTGTTTCACGTAATACCCCAAGACCCCCCTCTTATTTGCATAATACCCTGAATCCCCCTTTTGTTAATGTACAGAGTTAAGTATAATAACATACGAATCTTTAAAGTTTAGCATATTAACTTAAATGGTCTCCATAATTTAAAAAATACTCATAAAAATTTTAATTTATTAAAAGATAATAATGACACCCTTATATAATATTAATTAGTTAAAAAATTACTTTCAACTTCTAATTAAAAATAAATATTAAAAAATATAATATATTTTATTTTATAAAGCATTGGTAACTAAATATTTATTAATATATTATAAACAAATCATAAATAAATACTAACTAATCTATAAATAAAATAGATTAATATAATATGATATTTATAATTCATAAATAAATATTAATCAATAAATAAAATATTATAATACAATACTTATAATTACGTATAATCATAATTATTGTACTATAATATAATAATAAAATTTTATAATATATTAACAATTCAATATTACATAAGCATTAGAAAATAAATAAAATAAATCATACATTTTTATTATTTTATTTATTTATTTAGTTAACTACTATTAAATAAAAATATAATCATTATTTTTAATAAATTAGACCCTTTAGGGGTATTTTTAACTTCTAATTGAAAATAAATATTAAAATAATAATATATTTTAATTAGATAGAGATATTGGCTTGATTAATGCATAAAATTTCATTTAATGCTCAAGAGAGGTAATGAGTTTAATCTTAGGACCATGATTAGTAAATTTAATTAAAACTCATTAATAATAAGTAAATAGAAGAAACATGGGGCGAATTCACAAACTTTAGGTTTCTATTTAAGTAGTTATTTTCTCTTGATTAGTGTGATGTCATTTTTCGTAGTTTACTATAGGTTTCTATTTGTGATGTCCGTGATTACCTAAGTCTCATTTTCTATTTACGTAGTTTAGCTGTCCAATAGCTTAAATAATGCTCAAAAAATCTTGTCTTTTCTCCAAACACACTTCATACCCTATACCTTGAATTACGATTGAAACTCACATTTTCTCAATTAATTAATTTAAGGTAGTTTGCAACTTATTGGCTTTTGCTCTTGTAATTGGCCCTCAATGGGCAAAGGGTCACTTTGCCTTCTTGATGGTTCTCATCACATCAAATGGTTGATATTAAATTTAACGTACGCATTAATTATAGTACACTAATTATGTATTAATTATATAGTCAAATTCAATTTCAACCATTAGATGTAGTTAAATTCAACGGTTTATAAATGATGTAAAAATTTGTATTAAAAAAAAAACCCATAATCCTTGCCCCCTCTCTGTCTGTCTGTCTATCTATCTATCTATCTATCTATATATATATATATATATATATATATATATATAAGCTCTTTTCTATTTTTTTATTTTAAAAAAGTTATGAAGTATGTTTCTAAACTTGAATACATTAAATAAAGACGCTATTTTGATTTTAGAAAGCAAAATTTCAGCACACTATAAAATAATATTTCGCTATGAGATTTTTTTAATGAAAAATAGTTATTGAGATTATGGCTGTTTCTAAAACTATTGAAAGAGAATTAATTTGATTTTAAAATTTTATTTATAGAGTAATGTTATATACTTTAAATAATTACTTTGTGTTATATTTAAATAGTAACATAGATTTTATCAAATTGGATTATAAGTTCTATAATTTTTAAAATGATCATAATATTTTTCTCCTTAAATTTTACTGAAATAACAAATTAGAAAATATTTCAAATAATTTTAATAAATTACTCCTTAATTTTTAGTTGAATTTTAGTTTTGCATAGGTTATTGTCAGTAGAGAGGTATAAATCGTGTTATATCATATCAGTTTGACATGAAAATTTTAAATTTTATTCGAGTTTTATATTGAATTCCTGGAGTATCAAATTCTTAACGATGAGGCCCAACATAGCCCGTGAGTCCACAAGGTCGGCTTTACCCTAATCAACTTACGCCATTGCCTAAGGCCTCCTCTCACAATTAAGCAATTATATTTACATGTTTAAAAATTTTCAATTGGAAGGAAGGTCAGCCAATATATACACATTATAGTTATACTATCTTAAAACAATTAAACTAAATTCATATTAAAAATTTTCAATTTAATGAAAGACCTACCAAAATATATGTATTTATTTTAAATAATAATATTTATTTTATATAAGAAATAAATATATAATTTTTTAATATCTAATAGTCAAGTTAAACTAAAATTCATCAATTTATTTTCTAAAAAAAATTAAAATTAAAATTAAAATTACTTTATAATTATCATTCGTCAAAAAAGTATTTTAATTACTATCCTATTCTAATTAATCTCCTAAACGTGACAATTAAAATCTAAATGTAAATTTCAAACAAATCATTATAAAATATTTCGCCTAATGCCTCAATTTTTCTTTAAGCTCATGTTAGTCAATTAAATTGTGTTGTGCCTGTGTTGGATTCTGGATTTTATGTTTTCAATAATTTTTAAAAAAATTATTAATTAAAATTACTAAAATAACACTCAATTTAATTTTTAAAAAACTATTTGTATAAATGATTTTAAATAAAATTATTTAACAGAATTAATTAATTATTCATACTTACATGCTGCCTCGCTTATTAAGCTTTCTTGTTCTAAAATGTGAATTCGGCACAAATTTATTTCATAAGTATTAAATTACTTTCCTCTTAAGAAAATAAAAACATATAAAAATCAATACTTTTACATTTTTACCTTTATGAAAAAAAATCTTGAATAATTTATATATAATATTCACCTATATAAATAAACAAAAAATTATGTTATTGTGAAAGCTTTTGTAATTTATGATGCTTTGAGAAAAGTAATAGATATTTATATACTGTTAAAAAAACTATGTTGATGCACTTCATATGTTCATAGTCTACATATTATTTGGCCTAAATAAAATATTATATAAAAGTTAATAATATGCCAAGAATAAAACATTTGGGTTGATAAAAAATCATATAAATACATATAAATTTATGAATAATAGCTCTGATAATTGTAAGTGATTAAAAAATTTTATTAGAGAAGGGGGAGAGAAAGAGTCCACCAAGAATATGTGTCTTTGAAATAAGAAAAACTTGAGATTTTATTTAGATAATTATGTAAATAAATTAATTTACGTGGAAATATTTTTAGAAAATATTTAGTATACTTATCCATACTTGTACATTTAGTATTTGTGTGATTTTAAATGTAATTTAGTTTCAGTCATTTAAATATTTTAAAAGTGTTTATTTGATGCAAATGAAGTTGCACAACCATGCATACAAGAGGAAAAATTTATACATAAGGTTGGAGGCACTCAAGGATAGTATCTACATGATCATTAAACAAATTACAAATTATCTTAAATGAATTAATTAGAAAGATATGGGATTCAAATGTAATTCAAATATACGACGTAAAGAATTAAGTTCGGTGAGCATTATTCAAGCAATTAGAGCCCAAGAGTATTGATATGAAAATGTCCGAAAATAAAAATCTAGTTTATTTGTGTAATTTTAATAATTTAAATGATATAATCACTTACATCTTATACATATAATGTCATCGCTCAGATCAAAATATGTATAATGTTATTGCTTACATCATATACATATGATGTCATTATTTACATCGATATGTTTTAAATTTATATTTTCAAAAGTTTTAAAGCTTATATTATTTTGTGAATTATTAGGTAGGGTTATTGGCCTAACTTTTAACATTTTCTCTTTATATTTGCCTATAAAAAAGCCTTCATTTTTTAAATGAAACAAGTAATTTAAGTGTTGAGTTATTTTTTACAATTTTTTATTCTTGAAGTTATTAAATTTAATTTCTTATGGCATTTAAAAATTACTAAATTTATCACCTAAATTCTTAAGTGATTATTAAGAATTCGTGATATGGCGTTGAGCAATCGTAATCTTGGTTCTTATGTAATTAGGTATCGAGTTAAAATTCAATTAACTTACGTTTTGAAAAAAATCTTAGGGTTTTGTTACTACATTTGTTAAATTTCAACATGATATTGGCGAAATTCGTATCATTATTTTTCAACTTACCACTGAAAATTTAGAAATTATGTTTGAACAAAATTAAATTAGAACAAATTTAAATTTGAATAAGTTGATCTAACTATAATTTTAAGAGGACCCCCGTTGATTTTATTTATTTTCTAATACATAGAGTTTATCTTATATGAATATGCTAGTTAAAGTTATTAATTTTCATATATTTATATTTTGACGTGAAAAATATAAAATAAATATATTATTTAAAATTATTTATATATTTAGATTTATTAAGATTTTAGATTGATCTAAATTTTATATAAAAAAATATAAATTTTCACTAGAAAAATGACTTTTTTAATTTAACCAAAAAAAAACCTAAAAATTTTCGCTAAATTAAAAAATATATATTTTTAATTACTTAAAACAGTTAAATTTAATAAATTTTAAGTAAAAAATTTAATAACAAACAAACAAGCCCCCAACAAACAGCATAGTCACTTGAAGTGAAGCCCGACCCAAATATAGATGGACTTTTCTGGATGACTCATCTCATCATAATTTTGCAAATTATAGTCATGTGTATTTTTCTGTTTCAAATTTTAATTGATCTTAAATTTAAATAAACATGATATATAAATATAAATAATTCTGAATAATATATTTTTATTTATCATATTTTAATATAAATATATAAAAATTATATCTTATGTTATATATTTTTATAAATAACTAATAAACTCTATATATTAGAAACAACTTAAATTTATGGGTGCTATTTTTAAAATTATTGAATTAAAAATTTTAATTTTATTGTATTAAAATACAACTGTCAAGTATTTAACATAAAATCAGAAAATTAAAATTTCAAAAAATATCTTACTTGATTATATTAAAGTTGAGTAAGAAATTTTTTTAAAAAAAATATGAAAATTAAATAAATTTGAATATATACATTTGAATAATTTTTAATAATATTTTTTTTTTACATTTTTTTAAAATATTATATTCTTTTAAATATCAAATATATGCTATATGTTAAGATATAAATAAAATTTATAATAGTGCTTTAACTTTATATTTAAATAAATTTCTTCAGAATTGTTATTTTAGTAATAAGACAAAATATTTTTAACAAATTTTCTTCACATAATTACAAATTATTAACAGTTAGTTAGAAAAGAAACATTTCTCAAAGCATTTTAATAATTAAAATTGAATTATATTTAAATTTAGGAGGAAAAAAAAAACATTTCAAAAAAAATTTTGAATTTTGCAATGCTCAACTAATAACGTTTCCAAATGTAAGACCTTGACTTCGGCCAATGAACTCCGTTGTAAGCATATAATATATATATATATATATATATATATTCAAGAAAGCTGTCGGGCTGCGTAGTGGGTCCCACTACAAAGAAATAACATTTTTTTAAAATATATAATTAATTTATATTAAAATAAGAATTTATCAAAACAAATTTTTAATACTACAAATTTATGTACATTCCATTAATATTATATCATAAACTTATCAAAAGAAACTATCGCATATTCATTAGTTCATTAAAAAAATTTTATTAATTTAAATAATTTATTTAATTTAACATTTTAGATTATTTTTTAAAAAATAAAAATTACATTAATAAGTAAAAATTTACATAAATATTTTTAAAATTAATAAAATTAAAATATACATTTAACTAAATTTTAGTGACATGCGTGTAATATTTGGGTTGAATTTTTCATTCTGTTTTACCAAACTTTAAATTATAAATTACATTATACATTATAGATAGTAAGCCGAATATTCATTGTTTATAATTGGAAATATATAAATTAATAATCTATTTGCAATAATATTATTAATGCCCCAGTTGAGCTTTTAGATGTATTCAAGGAATGTTATCGTATTAATGTATTCATTGGTCATAACAGAATTACATTACATATAAGTTGTAGTCTATAGCATAAACTACTTTATTAAAATAAAAATTAAAAAAAGGGACAAAATATAAATAAAAAATAAAAAAAATTATAGCCCCACGAGATGATTAAATTAAAAAGTTAAAATTGAAGATTTTATTATTTAGAATTATGTAAATAGATAGGTACGTTTGTTTTGAGGGACTGTACGACCAAAAAAAAAAAATCTTAAACAATGAGAATTACGTAATTTGAATATTACATTAATAAATTATTGCATCAATAGAATAACATCAAATCCATATTCTTTAGTCTTAAAACAATGAAAGCAACACTAGCAAAATCAAATTCAAACCAACCCTTAATCTCAATTTCTCAAATTTATAATAATACCATTTATTTTGACTATTTTAAAATGCATATTTAAATAAATTTATATAAATTTAACGTAAAAATATTACTATTTTACATAAAAATTTTATATTAAATTTAGTATATTACTTCAAATCTGTATTTTAAAAATTCTTGACATTCTCATCTAATAAATTTTGTGGCATATATTTTATAAAAGATTTTTAAAGACACTCTTAAAGTCAATGTACGGTGTACCATTTTAATCCATCTATCTATGTATATAAAATATATAACATTAAACTCTTGTTTATTGTTTCTAGTTTTAAAAAAAAAAAATTTATGAGGTATGTTCTCAAATTTGAATTTTATTTACGGAATACTATACATTTTAAAGTAATTACTTTATGTTGTGTATAATGACCCGGATTTTATCAATTGGATTATAAGTTTTACAATTTTTAAAACAATAATAATATTTTTATCCTTAAAATTTTGTTTAAATAACAAATTAAGAATTACTTCAATAATTTTAATAAGTTAGTCTTTGATTTTAGTTGAATTTTACTTTTACATAGGTTCGAGGTATAAATTATATCGTATCACATCGATTTGACCTAAAACTTTAGGTTTATTTGTGTATTATATTGAATTCATATAAAATTCTTAAGTAGTCCGTCCAATATGTTCTACAAATCCACAAGATTGAATTTATCCTAGTCAATCTACACGATTTCCTAAGTCCCTACTAACAATTAAACAATTATATTTACATGTTTAAAAATTCTTAATTTAAAAGAAGGTCAAAGAATATTTATAGTTATCCTATCTTAGGGCAATTAAAAATTTTCAATTCAATGGAAGACCTGCCAAAACATATGTATTTAATTTACATAATGATATTTATTTTATATAAGAAATAAATATATTGTTTTTAATAACATCTAAAAAGTCAAGTTAAACTAAAATTTATCAAATTATCTTTCTAAAAGAAGATTAAAATCAAAATTACTTTAATAATTACCATTCTCTAAAAAAAAATATTTTAATTATTATTATCATATTCCAATTAATCTCATAAATATTAAAATTAAAATATAAATTTTATGTAAATTTAAAAAAGTCTTAACATCGCTTGATTTAGTTTTTAAAAAATTATTAATATAAATTTTGATAATTTTTTAAAAATTAAATTAAATATTCATATTTATGACAACCGTACATATTAACCCCTGTTGTTTTTTTTAATATTAAATTCGTGTCCAGTGGCGAAGCCACGTTGGGACCTGCAGCTCTATAAAAATTTTGAAGATTTTTTGAACGGAAATTATCAATTTTGATCTTTAAAATTATATTTTTATTACCTTATCCTTATAAAATTTTGGATATTATATTTTGACCTTTAAATATTAATCCTAATTTCGCCACCGCTAGTGTCGTATTGGTTCCACTCAAATTTATGCAGTGTTCCTATCCAATTTATACCTCTACTTATTACCAATAAAATTAGTAAAATTGAGTGAATTATATCCTAATTTGCACTCTCTGCTACTACTTACCCCACACTTTTTGCTAAAAAAATAAAATATGAAAACAATGCCAACTACAGCTGCAAATTGCATTGGTGTGAAATGCAAAGGCGGCCCGGCGTGGAACTGAAATATTAAATTCCCATCCAAACCTTTGACTTCGCCTTTTCTTCAATGCTAAGCTGTTGTCTTTTTTTCTTTTTTAACTTTTTTTTTATGTTTACCAGTTACTGTTATAGCCGGTCATCTCGAAGCCACAAAGTCCACCAGACATTGATGCTAGAGAATAACAAACCCAGTTACTGTTATAGCCGGTCATCTCGAAGCCTCTAAGCTTTACTAAGATAATCAGTTATAGCATTATTTGATTAAGTATAACAATTTAGTCCACAGCCAGCTCAGAAGCCACGAGTAATTAAAGTTAAAAGTTGGGACTGATTTGTTATGATTGATTATATCTAAATTTGTTATTTTGGAAACGATTAGGTTAAAAAAATGTTATTATCCGTTCCCCAATCTCTGAGTTCTGCCTGACCCTTAGGCTTGCAACGGCAGCAATGAAACCGGTTATTTTGTTCTGGTTTTGTTGTTTGTGTTAAATACAAAACCGTGTTGAAGTCAAACCTCATGCCACCCACCATTTATTCTTTCTCTATCTGACAGCTCTGTCATCTTCTTCTTCTTCTTCAGATTCACAATTGATCAAACATGAAAACAAAAACAAACCCATCACCACTTTTGATTTCTTTCTCTTTTACCTTCTTATGTGGATTCTCCACTTAAAACCCACTACAAGCAAAAGCAAAAGAAAAAGCATGATTTCTGATAAGGGTTTCGTTGGTTCTTGATTCTCTACATGCGCATTCACATACCAGTTTTTATTTCTCTTTGGTTGGGTTGGGTGGCTGATATGGACTTTCAAGATTTCTGGTTGGTTGTAATTCTTGTTGGGTTCTGCTTCCAAGCTCAGGTATTTCATTCTCAGAACCTCACCTGCAATCCTCATGATTTGGTAGCATTGCAAGATTTCATGAACAATTTCGAGTCAGGGATTGATGGCTGGGTAGCCAATTCATCATCTGATTGCTGTAACTGGGTAGGCATCACTTGCAATTCTTCATCTTCTCTTGGATTAAATGATACTATAGGTTCTGCTAGGGTTACTAAGCTGGTTCTTGATAGAAGAAGATTAACTGGAAAATTATCTGAATCATTAGGCAATTTGGATCAACTTAGATTCCTGAATCTTTCTCGCAATTTTCTTAAAGGTTCACTGCCTGTGTCATTGTTCCATTTGCCTAATTTGGAGGTCTTAGACTTGAGCTCTAATGACTTAGTTGGCCCACTTCCACAAAGCGTCAACTTACCCTCAATCCAATATCTTAGCATTTCTTCCAATTCATTAAACGGTTCACTTTCTACTCATATTTGCGAGAATTCTACCCAAATTCGTGTTATTAACTTAGCAGTGAACTATTTCTCTGGTGATCTTTCACCTGGACTGGGGAATTGTGCTTCTTTAGAAGACCTGTGTCTTGGCATGAATGACCTCACTGGTGGTATCGCTGAAGATATATTTCAGCTCCAAAAGTTGAGGCTTTTAGGCCTTCAAGACAACAAACTTTCTGGTCAGCTCAGTCATGGTATTGCTAATCTATCTAGCCTTGTTCGTTTAGATATATCAACCAATAATTTTTCAGGTAATATCCCTGATATTTTTGATAAACTAGGTAGGTTTCAATATCTTGTAGCCCATTCCAATAAATTCATTGGTAGGATACCTACTTCACTCTCCAATTCTCCAACGATTAATTTGCTTAACTTGAGGAATAACTCCTTGGAGGGTTCTTTAGATCTTAATTGTTCAGTTTTGTCTAATTTGACCTCTCTTGATTTAGGTACTAATAAGTTTTATGGTTCTCTGCCCAAAGATCTTCCCTCTTGTAGACAATTGAAAAACATCAATCTTGCCCGCAACAATTTCAGTGGTCAAATCCCAGAAAGCTACAAAAATTTTCACAGCCTCTCTTATCTTTCCCTCTCCAATTCCAGCATATTTAATCTTTCATCTGCCCTCCAAGTCCTACAGCAGTGTAGGATGCTAACAACTCTGGTCCTTACCTTGAATTTCCCTAATGAAGAATTGCCTGCTGATCCCAGTCTGCATTTTGAAAATTTAAAAGTTCTTGTTATTGCAAGTTGTAGGCTTACAGGTTCTATACCTCAATGGTTGAGTGGTTGCACCAAACTGCAGTTGTTGGATTTATCTTGGAATCGGTTGAGTGGACCAATTCCGGCATGGTTTGGCAGTTTTCAGGATCTCTTTTACTTGGACTTATCGAACAACACCTTCAGAGGGGAGATTTCGAAAAGTATGACTGGTTTACCAAGCCTCATCAGCAGGAATATCTCATTGCAGGAGCCTTCCCCGGATTTCCCATTTTTCATGAAAAGAAATGAAAGTGCTAGAGGGTTACAGTATAATCAAATTTGGAGCTTTCCCCCAACTATTGACCTTAGCCATAACTTTCTTGATGGGTCAATCTGGCCGGAGTTTGGGAATCTGAAAAAGCTCCATGTGTTGGATTTGAAATTTAATAATTTATCTGGATCAATTCCTAGTGAATTATCTCAGATGACAAGCTTGGAGAATCTAGATTTGTCCCATAACGATTTATCTGGATCCATACCTCCTTCATTGGTAAATCTCAGCTTTCTGTCGAAATTTAGTGTTGCCTACAATCTGCTCTTTGGGAAGATCCCTTCAGGAGCCCAGTTTCAGACTTTTCCAAATTCAAGCTTTGAAGGAAATCTTCTTTGTGGTGAGCATCGATCCTCTTGTGGGAACACTGATGGAAAAATTGACCACGTGCCTGTTGGATCAACTAAAAGCTCAGGAAGAAACAAAGATATTATCGTAGGAATGGTTATTGGGATAATATTTGGGACTGCTTTTCTTCTTATCCTCATGTTCATAATTTTGTTGCGGGCATACAGGCGGGGGGAGGTTGATCCTGAAAAGGAGGACAATGACACCAATGATAAAGATTTGGAAGAACTTGAGTCAAAATTAGTAGTTTTGTTTCAAAATAAGGAGAAAGAAATCTCCATTGACGACCTTTTGAACTCTACCAACAATTTTGACCAAGCAAATATCATAGGCTGTGGGGGCTTTGGTTTGGTTTACAGAGCCACCCTTCCTGATGGTAAGAAGGTTGCTATCAAACGGCTCTCTGGTGACTGTGTTCAGATGGACAGGGAATTCCAAGCTGAAGTTGAAGCCCTTTCAAGAGCACAGCATCCGAACCTTGTCCATCTTCAAGGATATTGTATGCATAAAAATGACAGGCTCTTAATATATTCTTACATGGAAAATGGTAGCTTGGATTATTGGTTACATGAGAAACTTGATGGACCATCCTCTCTTGATTGGAATACAAGGCTTCAAATTGCTCGAGGGGCAGCAAGAGGACTTGCTTATTTGCATCAATCATGCGAACCTCATATTCTTCACCGTGACATTAAGTCCAGTAATATCCTTTTAGATGAGAATTTTGAAGCCCACTTGGCCGATTTTGGTCTTGCTAGGCTCATACTCCCCTATGATACTCATGTTACTACTGATCTTGTCGGGACACTGGGCTATATCCCTCCTGAATATGGCCAGGCTGCTGTTGCTACTTATAAGGGCGATGTGTATAGTTTTGGGGTTGTACTTTTGGAACTTCTTACTGGGAGAAGGCCGATGGATATGTGTAAGCCAAAGGGATCGAGAGATTTGATATCATGGGTGATACGAACAAAGAAAGAAAATGGAGGAAGTGAGGTGTTAGATCCTTTCATCTTTGACAAGCAGCACGATAAGGAAATGTTGCAGGTCCTTGATATTGCATGCCTGTGCTTAAATGAATCCCCGAAAGTGAGACCTACAACTCAGCAGCTAGTGTCTTGGCTTGACAACATTGATATCAACATCTAGCTTTCTTATGTAATTGAGGGAAACTTTGGTTGTACAACTGGGGATACTTCGCCTTAACTGCTACACTTGGTGCCTCTGTAAATTAATGTACTTTTTCTATACAAACACCGATCCTGCTGTAAATATTCATCCACCCACATACCTGGATTCACAGAGTTTGCTGCTCTGACACATTGTGAGTCTTTATCATTCAAATTTGTCTTATGTTTGAAGCAAACATTGATTCTCAAACATGTATAAAATGAAAGCTCTGAATTTTTTTTGTATATTATTTATGGCAGTTCATGTTTGATACATGATGCATGATTTCTTGTGTAAACAAATTCCCCACCGTCAACAACATATTGATTTTCACTGTCTCATCTAGAGCCTTAGTTAGTACATTCAATTAGATTGATAGATTGCTTGAATTTGGAATTCTTTGTGAGCTTCAATTCAGTCATTTGGAGCTCAAACATACTCTGTTCTTTTGATTTGTGTTCTGAGCTCTACTAAAAAGATTTTAGGGTTACATGGAAAGTTGGAAATGATAGACATGATTGCATCTGATTGAGATAATTTTTAATTACTCATTTTTTATTAAGAATATATTTAAAATTAGTGTTAATAGCTTTTAGTTTGCAGCTAAATTTTTTAAATTAAAGAAAAGGATAATGGACACCCACTAGCTATGTAGGATAAAGGAAAACTGTGAAGTGAGGACACTAATTCATTTGGGAATAAAATAGTCTAAATGTGTGTAAATATTCAGTGCTGCTTCATACGTGCACCCATGAAAGCTTCTAAGGGAAGGGGCTACAACGTTACGTACAATGTGTGCATTTACCGAAATTTTTTGTACTGCCGATTGTAATACCAGTGATATTTTGTATTGTCTTTAAACAAAGAGGTAACTAATCTGAATTTTAACTTAATTTTATTTGTGTTTGTATCGTATTAAATTTTTTTTTTTAAATATTAGTATTAAAATTAAAAAAGAAAGTATCAAGATACATACCCTAAATTTAGTATGCATTTATTGACGTTTTGAGAATTTACGAAGCATTTTGCATGGGAAGCATCAAAATTCAAAAGTTGGAAATTAATGAATCCCTGAATGAGTAGTGATTGAAACTGAATAGGCACGGCAACATATAAAGTCAAACAAGTTGGCTATTTATTTATGTATTTGTTTGTAAAGTCAACAGTTGTATGCTGCCTACCATGCCAATATTTGTCAATGAGTTCAAGAATCCTCTGTTACTAGAAAGTACTACAATTTAGAATTTCTTCATTATGAATTTTCATTTCTTCAATTTTTTTTTTAATCAAAATTAAGATAAACAACATACACACTTTTAAATTCTTCTTAGAAAAAAAATTTTAATCTCAATTTTTTTAAAAAAAATATTCATGCAAATTTCCTTTTAATGAAAAATATTCTTAATTTTTAATCAATTTTTGCTTTCTATAAAAATCATAATCAATTTAAGAATTAAATATTTTCAATTTCTTATTTTTTTAAAAATATTTTTGTCAAAATTTGTGAATGAAAGAGTATATTTGACCAAAATTTAGAGGTGTGTACGCTTTTTTTTTTTTTCTTTAAAGTTGTGCAATAATAAATTGTAATTGAGAGTATGTATAAGTCTTAAATAAATAAATAAGCAAATTGGTAGTCAATAACGGGAAATTCTTGCTATATGAAGAAGATGCAGATGAATGTGAAAGTGAGTCAATAGTCATAGATAGAACCATAAGGTTTGTAGAAATTGTAATCAAAATATGAAGACTAATTTTTGGGATATTTAATTTAATTTAATTTAATACATAATAAAATAATAAGGGGCAGATCAGATAAGATTTTTGTACCGATTTCTTCTTTTTATTTTATTTTTTAATAATAAAATATTGCGAGAGTGGCGGGTCAACTTCATGCAATTTGGACGTGGGCTGCCCTGCCAATTGGCCCACCTTTACTATTCTATCCTCTTCTTACCAACCATCTTTTTTTTTTTCTTTTTTAAATAAATATTTTTCATAATTTAAAGTTAAAAAAAAAAAAGCGTTTTAAATGTTTTGATTCGATTTTTTATTAATTAAAAGAATTTTTTAATGATAAAAATTATATTTAAATTTTTAGATATCATTTGAGTTGTATTGAAGAAGAACTTTTAAGAATTAAAAAAAGATATTTTTTTTATTAAAAAACTCAAAATTTAGATTTTTTAATAATTTTGTTTTTTAAACTTATTTTAGAATTTGAATTATGTAAAACACTCTTATTTTACTTTGAATTTAAAATTATTTTTTTAAAAACTTGTCTATCAAAATATTTATTCAATTTAAATAATTAATAAATTTTCATTAAAAATTCTAGTTAAAAGAAGTTTTATTTATAAAAGTTTTACTTAAAAGAAATTCTACTTGAAAAACTTTATTGGAAGTCATATTTCAACTTTCATTTTTAGGAGTTGGGTGATTTTCATCTGTTAAATAATGAAATTAGATAATTAAAATTATTTTAAGTAATTAATATGGATGATTTGTTTTCTCGCTTGTAACTTTAGGGCTAGCTTTAAGACTCGAATTTGCCCATGGGCAACAAGCAATTGATAGGTTAGTCGATTGTCAACTCATCTTTTATCATAAAATCACGTTATCACGTTTCAGATTCAAACTTGAATAATTATTTAGAATGTTTAAGATTACTTAACAAAAATAAATTAATTAATTAATAAGTTGAAATTACCCCAACAATTAGAGGTGGTAAATGTTGTTTATTAATTCCATACTCATTTATGTTTGATATTTAATATAAAATGATAACACTTCAATATTTTAAATAAATTATAAAAATGTGAATACGGTTAAAGAAGATAACAAAAATTCTTGTGGTCAAATAGTATTCACCCAAAAAAAGTTTCAATAAATAAAAAATACTTAAAATAGGATACGATTATATTTTTATTTGATAAGAAATAAATTAGGTCGTAATTGTTTCAGTTAAAACAATTTCATCTCTAACATCGACCTATACGAAACTAAACAATATCTAAAATCAATCTGAGATAATTTATTAAAAGTAATTACCTATATCTCTACTTAGTATTTTGTCAAAGTATAATATATGCGTATTCCCAATAATCGAAACTTTTAGATTTTATATATATTGAGATATTTATTTAGATAAGAATTTTGTATATAATTTTTAAGAATTCAGTGTTAAATTATAGTAATTAAGCGCTGAAAAATTAATAATAATATATGTTTCATAATTATTTTATTGTCAAACATGTTATTGTTTATTTTATTTTCATTAATTTTAATAAAAAAATTATTAAGAGAATCAAATGCTTTACTAACCAAAATCAACTTGCTTGCTTTTGCATTAATTTTCATTTTTTATATATCATATAGGTTTGAACATGAATGAATATGATAGAGGGTTGACAAAATTTTATCAACTGACTGATTCTCATACCCTTGGTTTACTAAAACAATTATTAATCCCCATTAACATAAGGTGTATTTAAGATATTTTCTTAAAAAATTTTTGGCCTCAACTTGTATATATGAAAAGTCAGAATAATAACTACTTTATACAATATACTTCTCGCTAAATTAAAATTCAAGTTGCAAATAAACTATTACTGTATTATACTATAATATAATACAATTCAATGCAATACAATAATATTCTTTTTGTGAAAATAAATAAAAAAATTAAAAAGTTGTTTCCGTAATTTTTTGGATTTGACGACAATACACTGAATGTATTGTTACGTATAATTTTTTATGAAATGTAAAATTTTAAAAAAGAGATTTTAAAAAAATTGTTGTTAATTTATTACCATACAAACAATAAGGAACAAAGAAGAATATAATAATATTGGAATGTTAAATTTATATAGATAGAGCAAGCAAATAATGAGAAAGTATGGATGTAAAAACTAAATCAATAGAGTTGTTATTTATTTGATTTGGTGTTGAGAAAATCTTGAAAAAGGTTTCCCACTAATTCTATTTAGTAATACAAACAAATAAGAATAGAACGTGTAATTTATATATAAATTTAAGAATATAACGTTTATAATTATTACGTATTTTATATTTTTAAGAAAATATAAAATTCATAAATTTAAAAGAAAATAAAGATAAATACATGATAATAAATGCAATTATACCCTTTTAATTTGTATGCAAAATTTTTTATAAAAATTAATATCTTTTGCATTAGTTTAATACAAATAGTGCAAAAACCACGTCGGAGGTGTAGAGAACAGACGCTTTTTACTTTTGAAAAAAAAAAATATCAACATAAATTAGGTTTTCATTTGTAATTGTAATAGAAGCACCACCACCACTATTACCCATGCCAACAATCCACTAAAGATCTCCTCCGTCCACCCAACTCAATTTCAATTTTATATTTCGTTCTCAAGAGTGTCAAGCGGCAAGTGTTTTGATGCTGCTTGCTTGCCACGTAACAGGCTGGGTATAAAATGGAACAGATATTATTTATTGTAAGCACACAATTCATTTTAAATGTATTTCGTAGTTTATAACTCAAAATATATTTTCAATCAACAATGCTTTTTTTTTTTTTTGGCCTTTCTATTCAGCATCCTCATCATTGAAAATCTTACAATGGGTATTTGACAAACTGTAGTATCATGACATCTTTGAAATATAAAAAACATTATCTCAAGAAACATAAGTGAAAAGGTATTTGTTATTAAATATCAGGCATTGGATTCCACATCATCTTCCATCTCCCTCACAGCTTGAAGAGGGCCACTACCAAACATGAAGCCACTGTCTCCAAGTTTATTCAGTGGTTCATTTCCAAATAAACATACCTGTGGCTCAATCTGGTTCAATCGGTTCCACTCATCATCTGATAGAGACCAGTTGAAAATGTCTATATTTTTCCTTATCCGCTCAGGCTTCAAGCTACAAGGTAGAACACTTGTACCCCTCTGCAGTCCCCACCGTAGAATAACCTATAACCATCAAAACACATGACAATATCGCTTGAATTCCTTTAAAGTGCAAGAAACAGAAGACACATATGTAAAAGTCACAGAGGGTTTACTTTCACATTCTTTTTCTATGGGTTTAAACCAGTTGGTAGTTTCAACACAAACCACAACAAAGAGTCATCCCTAGTGCTCAAGGTTTTGGTTCCCAAATCCTATCCAATCTATAGTTTCTTTAATTTACACACAGAAGCCAGAAGACTCTCGTATCCATGGTTTTGTATACTCTATATCTCTTTGACTAGGATATGAAGCTTCAGAGCATACATAAATTCCAATTGCTGAAACACATTGCATCTAAATTTGTTAAGTGGAACACTTTCCAATTGAGCCATGTTTTGAAATGTAAGAATATTTAGCAGTCATATGAAAAATAAAACTGATGGCAATTATTAAATGACATTCCTGTGCTAAACGGTTCCACCAAGTATCAGTTTGATAAAATGTGTGCCCTCATATACCAGTGTTGTATACCATTTATTATCATATTTAAGCAAAAAGCAACTCAAATCTGGAGCATCAAGAAACAAGATACAAGAAGCACAAAAAGAGTGGGAATGTACACATTTATGCATGCATTCATAAAAGGAAGATCAGAATCCAGGACAATCTAAAAGTTAATCAAACAACCTATATCTATACTGCGTACAGTATACAAAAACATTTTAAACCAACTTATTATAAATTTCACTGCAAGTTATATAACTGAAACATGGAAGATGAAAAAGAAGCATAGCCACACACTCTATGAAAAGCTGAGCGGCTGCATTTACAAAACTCTAAACCTATTAATAAGCAGATACACCACCAACCTCAAACCATAATTACACAAGAGAAGTGGGGATGGGGGCTAGCCAAGCTGCTTAATTAGTAAATCTTGCATGGCCACATTCGGCTCTTATGTTTTACAAATCAGATTAGTTAATTGAAACTTAGCAAATGAGCTAAGGAATGGAAAGAACCTCTTCACTAAGAAGTCAACTAATTCAACTGGCAATGTATCATTTAAGAGTCTTCAATTGTAATGTCGTAAGCTTATTTCCCCATGTAGGTGAAAAAGACCAGGCGGTTTTGAAGTAAATTTGGAGCTAGAAAAGGAAAGATATGTCTCAAAACTGCAGGGAGCACACTTGACTCGAGTACCAGGAATTTTCCATATCCAAAAGGGGAGGCATTCAGTGCACTGGGTGAAGATATGAATCTTACAACAGCGAAAAGTCAGCTGGAATCATCTAAAATTTATAATGGATATGCAACATATTATCACTTCATGGAATGTCCATACTGATCTCGTTTCGTGATTAATGCAACAGCTTGCATTTGCTTCAATGGCTCAAATGTGGACAGTTGCTTTGAACCCACAAATGCCATTGTACTAACCAAAACGCCATTTATCCTTGGTCCCACCTTCACTTACCACCTCATCTTTAAAAACAATGAAGGGTATTAAGTTAATTAATAATTGCAAACTGTGGCACTAAACGTGGATGCTTAGGATTCATTGAAGTGGAACTGGAAGCATGCAGAATCATTTCTAAATGCAACACAGAGAGTACAAACTTTTGGAATTGTTTGCAAAGATTTAATAAAAAAAAATAGCCAGATAATCTACTGAGCAATAGATAACTATGTTTCGGACCCCTATCCTGAAATGCAATCGGAGACACTAGGGTTTAACTGATCAAAATTACTGAATTGAACCTAGTTCTCTAAATGAGGACATAAAATCCTTAACAATCAGAATTACCTGTAATTCAACCATGTTACACAACTAGTTCAAAGATAATATAATTTGAACAGATTCATAAAAGCAAACATGTGAAGATAATATAATTTGAATAGATATTTATAAAAGCAAACATCCAGGACAATTTTTAGACAAAACATAAAACATAATGCAGCAGTAAAAAATACCAAGACTATGCTAATTTCAGAAACTAGGCTAGTAAATTCATTCAAATAAATTCACTTATTATAGTGTCATCTATTTCCCCAAACAGTATTATATAAGTAGTTACACTCATTCATGCAGCAGCAGTCATTTTAGGAAACCTGAAATAGATGGCAAACAGACTTGCAATTTTACCACCACAAAATATGGTACTTCCGTGCTTCATAATTTCCAGTCATCAGTTCAAACTTTTGTACACATTGAACTACCAGTCTACAAAGCTATCTCATATGTTTGTAATCCATATTTCTGTTCATAAGTCACATAACCCTGTGGAGCTATGGTTAAACATCATTTTCAAAACCATAACCATCAATTATCATCCTCACTTGGTAGAAATACGTATTTGTAACCATAAATTCTTATCCTTAGTTGAGTGAGAAATTTGCATACATAATGCAAACGAAGCTGCATAACTACACATACATGAAGGGGAACTCACATGTGGGCATTCACATAATCCATTAAGTTCGTCAAGTGGGCCAATTATAAGAACTAGAGTCAAGAAGTTGCAAATTGCCTTAAATAAATTAATTAAGAAGATATGGGATTCAAGCGCAATTCAAGGTGGAAGACATGAAGTATTGGGTTTAGAAAAATGACAAGGCTTTGTGAGCATTATTCAAGATATTCGACAGCTTAATTGACACAGGAGTGTTCAAATACTTGAGCATGTAAGCAAAATATTCGGATAAACAGTAACTCACATATGAATAGTAACCCGAAAGCACAATATTAGAGATAGAATTCGTACGAGGGACTGTTTCACTTACGAAAGAACATATGCACATTTTGGAGTACTTGACAAACATCTTGGTTAAACTCAAATTGCAAATATGTTAAATTACAACAATTTATTTCCTTAATCATGAAGGAAACATAGAAAATTATGGAATGTTCTAAAATTCTTTTTGTTTATATAAGTGTATATTACCGCATACTCTAAATAACTCTTATTCTAAAATTGTACATTCTAAAAATACTTCTTTTGCAAGTAACTTGATATTCTAAACTATCAAAAAATAATCAAGTTATACAAGTAGTTGTCAAGTTCTATAAGTATATAGTAGTCAATTTGTGCAATTAATTAGTTGTTAATTTGTATTTGAACTCTCCTGAAGAGGTTAAGAGTTTATACATAGGAGATTATATAAGCATGCAAAAGAGATTGTGTAATTTTTTAAAGAATAATACCGGAGTGTTATTGTTTTTTTTTTCTTTCTTTCTTTCTTGAAAGAACTCTTGAACTTATTAAGTTTATTCTTGTGGCGTTTAAACAATTAGAATTATCATCTTGATTCTTGAGTGGTTCTTAAAGTTCTTGATGTAATATTTTCAAATGATCGTAGTTCTTGATTTTTATCTTCCTAGGTAACGGGTCATGACTTAGCAAACTTGTGTCTTAAAAAATCTTGGGGTAGTACTACGTTTGGTGTTGGGTTTTATCACGTTATTAGCAAAGTTCATATCAGTTAGCATCGAAACTTTGGTTCCAAGGCAAGTTTGAATTATCGTTTAATTGTTTTATTGTTCCTTGCTTAAAATCTCTTCTTTATGTAGGATTCTAGAATTTAAAGTTATTTTTTAGTTAAGTCCAGATTTTATTCATATCACACATTCCTAAAATTTTCTTTCCTATTAATCAATATCCATGGTAAATAGAGCTAGTAGACTTGATGTTACTGACAGATTATTCAATAGTTCAATAGTTCAGACTTGATGTTTATCTCATTTTTTCTATTTTTTCTATTTTTTCTTTCTCTTTATTTATTTTATTAGATATTTTGTTATACATCATTTTTTCTCAACTCTCTCTTCAAACACAAAATGGAGAGGAAAAAGAAAAACAGCTCACACCCATCATATTCTTCTCAAACACAAAGAAAATCTCTCTCAAATCTTGCTGTCACTCTTCAAACACAAAAGAACTATCACATTTTGTTCCTCTTTTTCAATGTGCAAGAACTTGACTCCTCCGACACCATGTACAAGATTCATTAAAGCGTATTTCTTGATGTCCAACATACTAGAGACCTATTCATAATATGTTAGACATAGGCATATAACTTCACATTTATGTCGAAGTAATTTAATTATCATAATATACATTTTTATAGGATATTTTAGTACAATAAAATTACTATTATAAAATTTTTTTGGTTTATTATTACTATAATTATTCCTCCTATTAGATTTGTATTCTATTTTGTGGGAAAAAGCACATTGTTAGTTCCTAAGATTTGACCTATTAGACTAATTAATTCTAATAGTTTCAAAAATACATATTAAAGTTTCAGTTCGTTACTATAGTAACTCTTATGACCCTATATAATAGTAGTTACCTAGAGAAAATAATTATTGAACTCCCCAGAATTTAGCAAAATACAATATATTTATTTTAAATATATTAAGAAAATAAATAATAATATTATTTTATAGCATATTGATAATACGATATTTATTAATATGTTATAAGTTTAGATTTCACAATATATTTTACTTTTAGATATTGTACTGCAAATATGTTGTACAATAAATAAATTTATATTTTATTTAATTCCTAATATGTAATCAATATTATATTGTAAATATATTTCTATTGTCAATATATTATAAAAAAAAATACCATCATTATATTTATTTTTACCAAATTTTAGGGGTTTAATGATTAGTTTTATAGCTAACTATTATTGTATAGGTTTATAAAAGTCAATGCACTAAGGAATTGAACTATAATGGGTAATCTTGAAACTATTGGCACTAATCGATCCTATCGGCCAAACCTTAAAGATTTATATGTCCTTTTCGTTTCTATTTATTATTACTATAATCATTTCTCTTATCAGATTAGGATTCCTTTTGTAAATAAGGGCCTACTCTTTAATGACCTCATATATTGACTGATGTAATAGAGTAGTTTCATCCCTTTCTAAATTCTCTTTGAGGTTGCCCCGTTTCATTTCCCTTTACTTTCTAAGTTTCCTTCATTTCTTTCTAAATTCCCCCATTTTCATTGCGCTTCTGGATCTCTGTATCAGAGAAACGGAATTTATCTGTCTTCATTGCTTAAAATTTCACAATTTCTCAAATGAATCTCATTTTCTCTCTCTGCTTGTTGCTTTTCTTCATGTTACCTCATGTATTCAATTTTTGTTGTAAAAATTATCAATAGATCCTCAAATGACTACAAGTTAGGATTTTGTAGAATATTTCATAACTAACCTACTGCAACTCATAACAAAATCCTTTAATTGAAAGGTGGAGCATTGGTTAGCAAAAAGCACATGAGAAACTGAGAAACATAGCAGCAGAAAATATTAAATAAACGCCTTTCTTTTATGTTTAACTGGATGGCTCAATATAAAGAAAAGAGGATGATAGAGAAAAATAAAAGAAGTTTCAGAGAGCAATCAGACCAACTTTATCACCTCCAAATATTCTCATAATAAGATATGTAGAAGAGAATGTGACTGATCTTAACAAAGGTAAAATTATAAAGGCTAAATCCTACAAAGAGACAATAATCACCATCAAGCCTACATTGTGATAGAGTTAGCTAAGCCCTAGCTCTAAGGTTAATATGTTTAATTTTTTTTTTTTTTGGCTTTATTTTCCTGAATATGAAACTGCAAGTTATATTAATAAGGATTGAAAAGAAAAGGGACCAGAAATCTACGGCCCTTTCTGCAAGCCTTCTAAACACTATACAAGTATTGCTGCTACCCCAAAAGCCAAGATTATATTGATGCCCTCTCTGATTGAGATTTATGGAGAAAAAAATAAGTTTCTCGAAAGTCTTTAGGGACTAAAGCCTAAAGAGTCGCAACAAAGCCAGCTCTATTTTCCACAAAGTGCTAGCAGAGAATGAACTGCACTCTACCAAAGTCCTCATCATAAGCAGTTGAGGTAGCCACAAAAAATTTACTTCCTTGCAAATAGACATATTTATGGATGCAATGGTGCAATTTAGAAAAAGGTCGTCAACGATCTCTTCATCACATATATAGAACACACAACATGTTTATGGATGTGTCTTCTGAATGATCTTTCTTGTATTATCTTACAATCAACCAAGCTAAACCCAAAAAATTGAACTATGAAGGGCAAGCGGGTCTGACTTTTGCTTCCCAAATTATATTGAATTGCTAAAAGTCATTGGAGGTGATATCTTTATTCAAGCTTAAGTGATAAGATTTACAAGAAAAGTTACTGGAGACTTTAAGCTTCCAAGTTTTCATGTGTTCTGTACATTCATCCAAGAAGATCTCTATTAATTATGCAAGGGCTATATTATCTTGCACTTATCTCTCATTCAAGTTTCTTTTCAAACAGAAATTCCAACTTCAACACATAGAAGGTGGCAAACATACCATTCTAGACTTAGGGAATGTTTGGGATTAAGGTGTTGTAACTTCTATAAAAAGATAGAAGCACTAAATGCAACTATGAATGTAAAGGCGAGTGGATGCAACAAGAAATTGATGATTATCAAATATTTTAATTGTTGTTCTCTCCAAATCAAATAGAAGCACTATAGTACCAAAAATATCCTTAATAGATATGTTAGTCCTATCCGCATATGCTTTCCAAATGTTGCTAGACTCATAACAGATAAGCAATAATCCGAATATTAAATTTTCTCCAGATTTAACTACTCATGAAACTAGCTTCCTATTTGACTTAAAGCTTCAGAGTCTTTAGAATTGGTGAAACATGGAGAATATATGACAGCTTTCTGATACCTATATGTAAACTCGGATAATGCCCCTTTAACTTTTTTAAGCGCAGGAGAATAACACACACTTGACTGGTACTTGCAAATTTTCATTTAAAAGAAAAGAGACGTAATGAACATATAACATTGCTAGTGTATGTGTGTGTGTATGTATAGGGTACACAATATAAAAAGGCAGACAATAAGAATACAGAAGTGTAAACAAAATAATCTAGCAAAGCAGATATCATATCAGACTTGAGTTAAGGTACCTGCTCAGGTGTCTTTTTGTGTCTATCTGCAATCTCTGAAACAACTGACAATTTCAGCATGGGCCCATGTACTGATCTGGACCTTCTAAATGATATACGTGGAGTTCCAGGTTCGTCTTCCCCACCTGATCCACTATCAGATGGTCCAGGACTTGAAGTAGGTACACCTAAAGGCGTGTGAGCAGATACATGAATACCTTTAGATTGACAGAATTTTACTAGTTCATCTTGCCTCCAAAAAGGGTGCAACTCCACCTATGAAAAGCTCATCAATAAATCAATTCTGAACCTTGGAAACTCATGGATATAACTCCATATGAATTAAATCAAACGGACTGAGAAAAGAAAAACACTATCAACTAGTTTTACAAACCATTCTTGAAAATAATAGAAAAGAGAAAATTATGGATATAACAAGAAATTAGCAGCAGCTAAAGGTTCAATTGATGAAACACGAAATAATGATAAGAAAATTAATTTTAGTGACTCGAATGATAGATATTAATAAGTCAACAATTGATTGTCAGGAAGGAAATCCGGAAGTCTAGAAAATTAAGCATAATTTTACCTATTGTTGAGTAAAGAAAGAACCACGAGAAAGTAATAAACATATGAAAAATTTTTAAAAAAATGATAGAACTCGGAGATGTGTCAAACATTACATTATCATCCTATAAGGAAGAAATAGCCAGAGACTGAAGCAAATGTTATGAAACATGCAATTAGCAACCCTATTCTTTTACAAATCATTATTATCTCCAAGGGAGAGTAAAATTTTATTTAGCACAGCCAAGCAACTCCACCATCACCTCCCTACCACAACTAGGTGAAGCAACGCAATTGTGGCAATAATCTTGCAGTTACACCTAAAAAGAACTATTGCTACTATTTACACACAATAGATTTAATTGTGAATACTATTACCTTTATCTAATGTCTAGATGAAACAGAGGGGTGGTAACAGAGATCATCAAGCAAGCTATGCATTTATGCTAGAAGTAGGCATACAGTCGACACTTATGTGTCACTATTTTGTTATTTTCGCATATTATTTTATTTTAGCAATTCCGAATGTTTTCTTCTTTCCTATTAGCCTTCTATCTCTTCTCATATCTCTGTTACATTTTCCCTCCTTCTTTCCTGTCTTTCTTGAACTTTTCCTCTGGTTTTTTTGCCTCACTGGCATCGTAGGCAAACATTGATTGTTTCTTCTGTTTTTCTTCTAAGGCTTATCATTCTTATGGGTTTTGAATTCTATTGTTTGCCTGCTATCCTTTCTTCATATATTTCTGTTGACTCCTAAAACTAATCTTGGCTATTCTATTGATGTTCTCCTCCTTTTTGCATTTTCCATTAATGTTTCTTCTACCTACATTCTTTTTCTCGTTACATAATCGTAGTACGCACATGTTGAGCGCTCTACAAAATGCCACAAGGATATTGTATCCAGACTATGTCAGTTTGGTATAGAGCAAAAGATCATACAGAGAACAAAAAGAAAATATATATCAATGACTATAAGCCAAGAACAAAGGCAGACCAGATGTCCACTAGATTAGAGAAAAACAGTCCAGGAAGGAGGGAAAATAACTAAATAATTTTCCTGTATGAACCGGAAAATGGCAAAGGAAAATTCCTCAGGTTAACATTTTGCCAGCAAAGGGGTTTATGCAGATTCAGTATACCCATATATTAAGCTTTCAACTCAATCACACAAAAACAAAATTCAACAACTCTAAAATTGCTTCATCAATCCAGGAAATGATGGATCTCATACATTTGAAGTAAGTAATGCACAAAGAACATTGTATCAAAGAAATTTTCATGTTAAAGATTCCTAGTCAAAAAGAATTTCACATTCAGCCATAAGAGCACCAATATATACAAAATAATAGTGTAAAAAACTTCTACCATGCTAACCCAGATATGTATGAACTTGCTCAATGGAACGGCAGATTGTGAGAAGAAATACATTTCCACAAGAATGAGTTATGCGCAACTAACCTGATTCACTGCAGGTACAACTTTTGCAAATTTCAGCAACTCCTTGATCTGCCGCACTCCGAAATTGCTGACACCAATGGCTCTAACGAGGCCCAGATCAACCAGACCTTCCATGGCTTTCCATGCTTTTTTCAAGCGATTCAAAAACTGCCTATGCTCACTCCCTGACTTTGAAGGAGGATCTGTCGCATCCCCAAAAGCAGAGCTCTCAGGCCAATGCATCAAATAGAGATCCAAATAAGAAACACCAAGATTCTTAAGAGACACCCTAACAAAATTTTCGATCTTATTGAGTGAATTCATACTACAATATAGAGTAGATGTCAAGAAAACGTCTTCTCTCTTGAGTGATCCTTTAAATGCTTCATCAAGTGCTTCCCCAACTTCAATCTCATTCCCATATAGATGTGCACAATCTATGTGACGATAACCCACAGATAATGCTGTCTTCACAGCTTCAACACAAAGTTCACCCCCACTTTGCCAAGTTCCCAACCCAATGGCTGGAATTTTGGCTCCAGTATTCAACACAAAGTAACTTCCTGCACTCCCAATTTTTCCTTTCATTTTCTTAATGTTCACTAACAAATTGGCAAGAAATATAAAATCTCAACAACCCACCAACCAATAATCCAACGGTTTCCCCAAGCAAATAATGCGGAGAAAACAAGAACGCAGATATCAAATCACAGAAACTAGAAAACCCAGATGAGAGAAAGTTAATTGATTTAGCAGAAGATAGTATGCATTAAAAAAGAAAAAGTTGACAACAGGAGTTGGGTTTGTCAAATTGACAGAAGGAAACGGAACGGCAATTGAATAAATTCACCAACGCCAAGACCAATAAACCAACCTAATCCAGAACGCATTATTTGACACGAAACTGCGGAGTACGAAAACAAAGAAAAACAAAATGAAAGCTAAGCTTGAAATTTAATATTAAGGATACAAAATCAACCAATGTATGCAAGCGCAAATAAATATTTTTTTAATAAAAAAAAGAGTCGTAGTCAACGAAGGCAGGTGACTAGAGGGGAGAAATTAATTAAACTCTTAAGAGACAAAACAAAAGCTTCACTTAAGCTTTAGGTGTAGCCTGTGACTGTGTTATCAAACATCAATCCTGTCTTGTTTGTTTCAATTGCTTTACTTCAAGGTCAAAGACATACCCAAAATGGTGGTCAGATTCGCGCCTAAGGTTCCCGAAAAAAAAATATATATTGCATGAAAATCATTTGATTTATATATTTTTATATTATTATCTTAAATAACTCGTGAATTTACTATTAAACCATTCTATTACATTCGTAAAATTAACCTTCATCGTTGTCATTACAAGACGATTGTGCAATGTCATGAAAAGTGTAATGTTATTAGTGGCTTGTATATTATAAAACAGTAATGTATTGCCATTTTATGTACTATAAAATGATCGTGTAACGTCATTTTTACACTAGATAACACCATTGCAATATATGACCAGATGCATTTGTAATTCATTAAATGTTTAAATTTTGTTTCCTTAATATTTTACTTAATCTCAATTTTATATATGTAAAATTTAGATTATCACACGTAAATATATATAATTTTGAGTATAAAGATAATTTTGTTATAAAATTTAGGGTAAACAAAGAAATAAATGGAAGAAACTTGTTTTGAATTTTTTTGAAACACGTATCTGCAATTTATAAGGTTTTGGAGGATAATTAAATAAAAAACTTGGTTATTATATTGCATTAAGTATTTTTTTGAGATATTGTAATTATTTCCGTAGATTTTGAGAAAAATCAATATACCCCCTTAACTTCTTAGTAAATTTTGATACCCTAACTTCTATGAAAATATTAAAATACCCTTCGACACTAATAGTATTACTTTAAATTAACACCTTTATCCTTAACTTATTAAAACATATAAAATAATTATATTTTTTTTTTTTTTATTTTATAATAATTAATATAATTTTATTCTAATGTTTAAAATTAAATGTATATTAAAAATATTTTAACGTTTAATTATTTTTCTCCTCCTAAATTTGGTATCAAATTTTTTTAAATATACTAATTAATTATATTTTTAAACTAGATCATTTATTTAAAATAATTTTATTTTAAAATTATGTATATTTTATAATATGAAAATGAGAATAATTAATATTTTAAAGTAAAATAAGAATATTATTATTATCACAATTTTTAATATTGTCTGAATATATATAAAAATAGTTAATTATACATTATTTTTAAAATAAGACTATTTATTTAGAAAACAAAAAAGTTGAAAATGGTACAATTTCTAGGATCAAAATGGTCAAACGTAAAATGAACATAAAAAATAACTTTGTTTTGCGATGAGTCACATGTCTTGTTACTTACTATCACATGATGATTGTTTAGGTACATTTTATTTCGAAAACAGAGAAGTAAAAAATGGTATGATCTTCGGGCTCAAAATAGTAAAACGTAAAATGGATACAAAAAGTGACTTTATTTCGCAACTGACCATATATTTTGCTACTCACAATTATGTGACAATTATTTTGCTACTCGCATGATGGTACAATTTTCGGGGGAAAAAATGGTAAAACACAAATTGAACATGAGAAACGACGTCATTTTGCAACGAGCCGCACATCTTGTTACTCTTCATCATGTGAGAATTGTTCATGTGTATTTTATTTTGAAAATAGAGAAGTCAAAAATGGTACAATTTTTAGGCCTAAAATGGTAAAACGCAAAATAGACACAAAAAACAACTTCATTTCGCAATGGACCGCACATCTTATTGCTCATTATCGCATAAGCATCATTCCAGTATATTTTACTTTGAAAACAAAAGAGTCAAAATGATACAATTTTCAAGTCCAAAATGGTAAACCAAAAATGGACACAAAAAACAACATCATCATGCAACAAGCTGCATATCTTATTACTCAACATCACAAGAGAACTGTTTCGACGTATTTTATTTCAAAAATAGAGGAGTAAAAAATGGTACAATTTTCGGACCTAAAATTGTAAATGCAAAACGGACACAAAAAATGATTTCTTTTTGTGACAAGTCACACATCTTATTATTTACCTTTGTGTAAGGACCATTTTGGTATATTTTATTTCGAAAACGGAAGTCGTAAATAGTACAATTTTGGGGCAATGAAAAATGACGTTATTTTGTAACAAGAAGCACATGTTGTTATTAATCATCGCGTGAGAATTTTTCCCGTGCATTTTCTTCAAAACAAAAGAATCCACAATGGTGCAATTTTCAAACCCAAAATGGTAAAACCAAAATGGACACACAAAATGATATTGCTACACAACAACCCACACATTTTGTTACTCACCATCATGTGAAGATTATTTCTAACATGGAAATGTCTAAATAACAAAATTAGAAATTAAATACCAATAAGTTCAAGATTATCACCTTAATTTACTAAACTATAAAGATACTGTCATGGGATAAACTAAGAATTTAATCTATATTGACTAACTAATATTTCAAAAAGAGGTTGGTACCATTGGAAAGTTAAAAAAATAAGCTTTCTATAGAATTTTATAGTTTTAGCAGTTGGAGTTCTCTAAAGAAAATTATGACAACTTTTTTACAATACATTCATTTTCAAGACAGAATTCTGAATGCAGGAATTTTAAAAATTTTTTTAACTTAAATTCAATACAATTTGTTTAATTTCTAAATGTTAGAAGGATTTTGTGAGTTGTAATTCAAAGTCTTGGTTGTTTTAGTTTATTTTTAAATAGTGTTAAATGTTTATATCAGTTTATCATTGTTAGGTAGTGGTTGTTGACCTAACAATTGAAATTTCTATTAGTTGTTGGCCTAACCTTTGACATTTTCTCTTTGTAAAAACATATATAAAGGCCTCAAATATATAATACTGGAATAAAAAGTTATTTTGATTTGAGTTTAATACAATTATGGTATTTTATACTCTGTATCTCTCAGAGAATTTTTTATAGAGCAGTGAGTGTTCTTCTTTCAAGTTCTACAATCTTTGACAACAAGTTTTGAGTGGTGTTCTTATATCCTTTTGTTGTTAACCTCAAGAAAAGAGCTTACTAACCTATTTTCCTTATCAAGCATTAATTCTTCTACGTAAAACTTTTATTTTCGATATCAATTTGGTATCAAAGCTAATAGATCTTTGGCAACCTGTAAGTTATAGCAAGCTGTCATTACCAAAAGCATTCTAAGTTTGATTCTCCAAACACGTTGCAAAATATGAGAAGGCAATTCAATTACATTCAACAACTCCTTGAGGTATACGAAAATCTTCAAAGAAGTCAGCAACATAAAGAACCTATCCATGAAAATCCAATTGATGAGAAAGATGGAGAAGACTACATGGAAATTGAAGTAGAGGAATATATGGAGGAAGAAGATGATGTGCAACTTGTCCGCGAATCCCTTGTTAAAGAGGAAGAAAAGGAATACTACATGGAAGCAAAATATGATGATTGAATGGAGGAGGAAGAAGATGAGGTAAAACATACTCATAAAACCTTGAAGAAGGAGAAAAAGTTGATGAAGCTAAAATCAAATTAGAAAGTTACATGAAAAGGGAAAGAAACATGAATATGAAATTAAGGTAAACAATTGCTACCTTATTTCATTTTTTGTTGAAAAGAAGTATCCAAATGAAACTTGATGTGATGTTGTTATATAGATTCTTATCATTTATATCTTAGACATCCTTGGGAATACAGTAGAAAGATCATATATGATGGGTTTAAAAACACTTATTCTTTTAAGGGTGGTGTTAAAGTGTTTTAAATCCTTCGAATATGAAAAGTTTAAAAGGAAAGGGAAACATTTTTCTTACTCTTTCCAAGTTTAAAAGGAAGGCAAAGAAGAGAGGCAATATTTTCATATCGTAAGACATCTTTTTAAAGAGTTTTGTGATGTTGTTCCAAAGGAGATTTCATGTAGACTTCATGACATCCAAAGCATCAATGGAGTAACCTCATATTACTGAAGATTTATTAAAGATTTCAACAACATTGTTGTAATCATTGAATGCTTGAAAGCGAACTCATTCAAGTGGACAAGTGAAGCACAAAGGAGTTTCAAACACCTAAAGAAGAAGATAATTGAAACCCTGTACTTGCACTTCTAGATTTTAACATAATCTCTCAAGTTGAATGTAAAACTTTTAATGTTGAAATTGGAGTTGTTTTAAGTCAAGAATGCAAACCCATTGTTTTCTTCGGTGAAAAACTGAATGATGCAAAAAGGAAACAACAAAGAATCAATCAAAGACATGCCAAATGAGTGGAGTTTCTTAAATCTTTTAATTTCTCCATCAAACACAAAGCTGGTTCACAGAATGTGGTGGCTGATGCATTGAGCCAAAAACACAACATGTTAACAACCATGAAAATAGAGGTAATTAGTTTTGATCTGGTGAAATATCTCTATCAAGACAAAACTAACTTTGGAAAGATTTAGTCTGAATGTATAAATGATCCTTATAACCATTTCTTGATTCATTATGGTTATCTCTTTATAGATAACAGTTTGTGCATTCCAAGATGTTCTTTGAGGCAATTTATCAATCAAGAAGCTTATGACAACAACATAGGAGGACATTTTTGGAGAAATACAATACTTATTCTGATGGAAGAAAGATTTTATTGGCACAAGATGTAAAGGGACATGATAAAATATAAGTACCAATGTCAAGAATGTCAACTTGCAAGCCATGGTGAAAATTCTCGTTTTAAGTTTGGGAAGAGTCGAAATGCAAAAAATAACAATCTCAGTCAATTTTATAGAATTGGAGACTAGAGAGTTAAGAGAGTCATTATTTTTCAACTAGGGGAAATTGACAAGGGAGTGTTTGAACAACAATATTAGAAAATAAGTGCCAAATAAGTTAAGATTATTACCCTAATTTACTAAGCTGTGAAACACTATCAGTAAGGTAAACTAAGAATTTAATTTGTGTTCACTGATTTAATATTTCAAAAAGAGATTTAGTACCATTGAAAAGTTGAAGAAGCAAGTTTTCTATAAAATATTACGATTTAGCATTTGAAATTCTCTAGAGAAAGTTATGACAATTTCTTTACAACATGTTTATTTTCAAGACAAAAATCTAGATGCATGGATTTTAAAGATTTTTTTAGCTAAAATTCAATGTATTTTCTTTAAATACAAACTCTTAGATATTTTAGTTTATTTTTAAAGAGTTTTAAATATTTATATCAGTTTGTCATTGTTAAGTAATGGTTGTTGGTCTAATAATTAAAATTTCTATTAGTTGTTGGCCTAACTTTTGACATTTTCTTTTTGTAAAAGCCTATATAAAGGCCTTAGATATGTAATATTGGAATAAAAAGTTGTTTTGAGTTAAGTTTAATATAATTCTGATATTTTATACTCTGTATCTCTTGGAGAATTTTTCATAGAGCAGTGAGTATTCTTCTTTCAAGTTTTATAACTTTTGACAACAACTTTAGGGTGGTGATTTTGTATCTCTTTATCGTTAACCTTAGAAAGAGAGCATAGTAACCCATTTTCCTTATCAAGCATTAATTCGTCTACATAAAACTTCTATTTCCGGTATTAGTTTTGATGCATTTTATTTCAAAAACAGAAGAATTAAAAATGGTACAATTTTTGGGCCTAAAATGATAAATGCAAAATAAACTTGAAAAACAACTGCGTCTTATAACGAGTTACACGTGTTGTTACTCACCGTTACATAAGAATCATTTCGATGTATTTTATTTCGAAAATGAAGGAGTCGAAAATGGTATAATTTTCGAGCACATAATGGCAAAACACAAAATCGAGATGAAAAATGATATCATTTCATAATGAGCCGCACGTCTTATTACTCACCATCGCGTGAGGATCATTTACGATAGATTTTATTTCGAAAATAGAAGAGTGGAAAAGGATACGATTTTCAAGGCTAAAATTATAAAAAACACAAAATGGACCAAAAAAAACGACTTCATTTTGTGGCTAGTTGCAAATCTTGTTACTCACTGTCGCATAAAAATTGTTTTGGTGCATTGTATTTCGAAAATGAAGTAGTAAAAAATGGTATGATTTTCGGGCACATAATGGTTAAACACAATATAGAAACAAAAAACAAAATAAAATGTCTTATTACTCTTTATCGCATGAGGATTATTCCGATGCATTTTACTTCGAAAACAAAGGAGTCCAAAATGGTACGATTTTCACGCCCAAAATGGTAAAACCTAAGATGGATAAGGAAAATGGCCTCATTACACAATATGCCACACATCTTGCTACTTGCCATCACGCGAGGATTATTTAGGTGTATTTTACTTTGAAAACAAAGGAGTCCAAAATAGTACAATTTTTAAGCCCAAAATGATAAAGCCCAGAATGGATGCGAAAAACTACATCATTATGCATCAGGCTGCACGTCTTATTACTCACTATTACATGAGAATAGTTTCAATGTAGTTTATTTTGAAAACAAATGAGTCGAAAATGACACAATTTCATACAAATTAAGTTGCACAACCACGCATACAAGAGGAAAAAGTCATACATGGGGTTGGAGGTACTCAAGAGCAATATGCACATGATCCATTAAGCTTATAAAGTGGACTAATCACAAGAGTTAGAGCCAAGAAATAGCAACTACCTTAAATGGATTAATTAAAAAGATATCCAATTCTAATACAATTCAAGATATAAGACGTGAAGTATTGGACTTTGTGAGTATTATTCAAGCTCTTGGAACCCAAGTGAATTGACACAAGAATGTCCGAAAAGAACGTCTTATTTCTTTTGTGCATTTATTTTTTTTAAGTCTTAAGTGATGTCATTGCTTATGACATTGCTTACATCATTAGTTTGAAATTTGTTTCCTGTATTTTCAAAGGTCTTAAAATTTGTATTAGTTTTTCGATTGTTGGTAGTAGTTGTTGGCCTAACTTTTGACATTTTCTCTTTGTAAAAGTATATATAAAGGTTTCAAATATGTAACATGGAAAATAAGCAATTTGATTGTTGAGTTATTCCTTATAAATTCTTATTCTTGAACTTATCAAATTTAATTTCATATGACATTCAAAACAATCAAACTTATCATCTAAATTCTTGGGTGAGTTTTAAGAATTCTTAATGTAGTGTTTCAGCAACCGTAATCTTATTTCTTATCTAGTTCCATAATGAGTTAAGACTCAACAAACTTATATCTTAAGGAAAATCTTGAAATTTGTTACTACATTTAGTGTTACATTATTAGTGAGGTTCGTATCATTTGGTATCAGAGCATTGGTTATAAGGCAAGTTTGAGTTATCATTTTATATTTTTATTGTTCCTTGCTTCCTCAAGTAGAATTCTAAAAATATTAAAAAAAAATTGCGTTTGAATTCTTCCTTGACTGGTCCAACTAGAATTTTGTGTTTTACTTGATTTAGTTTGTTTTAAGTTTATACTTTTATTTTTGGTTCCTGTACAAAAAAAAACAGAGAGAAAAAAGAAAAAAGAAAGGAAAAAGGGGAAAAAAGAGGAATCTTTGTTGTCCATTATATCTATAATTTCTTATAATATTGATCTAATATTCCTTACTCTTCAACTAATATTGTTATTGCTTGTATCAATTTCTTAAGAATTGTTTATTGAATCAAGTGAATTTTTTCGGTTGCTTCTTATCTTAAATTGTCATTTCAATTTTAATTGTTCTTAATTCTAATTAAGAGTGTACGAATATGGTGGAACATTTGAGTGGTTAAACACGAGAGTGAGTGAACCTTAATTGAGTCAAACACATAAGGGAGTGCTTGTGAGGTTTTTAACCTTGTTTTGCAGATTCTAAATATGTCACACAATCAAGAAAAAAATCCAACCTTAGAAATACAATAACCAACTTCTCCAAACCTATCATTACAAGCATTGTCGGGGGAGATAACACAGATAATGAGAGTTGAATTAGAACCAATCTATAAGAGAATGGATAGGATAGAGGAGGAGACATTTAGGATAACCTCAAAACTCTTCCATTAGACAACCATGTAGGTAAGTGGAACTAAGGGTACAATGGGGTAATGTTGAAGATGATGAGAACTTTGATGAATCACCAATGAAGTGGGGCAGGATTTTGCATGGTTATGGGAATAGAGAAGCTAGGATGGGTAGACTTGAGTTGGATGATGATTTGGCAAGCATTAAGGTGAAAATTTCATCATTCCAAGGTAGAAATGTTCTAAAGCTTATTTAGAGTGTAGAAGAGAATGAAAATGGTTTTCAATTATCATAATTACTCCGAAATTCAAAAGGTAAAACTTGCTATAATTAAATTTGCTGATTATGTTATTGTTTGGTAAGATCAGTTGTTGAAGGATAGAAGGAGAAATTAAGAACATGCTATTGAGACATGAGACGAGATGAAGGCAATAACAAGAAGACGTTTCATTTCAAGTTACTACCATCGAGAGTTGTTCAACAAATTGTAGCGTCTAACTTAAGAATCCCAAAACATCTTTCATAGAAGATGGAGGTTGCTATGATCCAAGTAAATGTAGAGGAAGACAGAGAAGATACCATGGCTAGGTTCTTACATGGTTTAAATCATGGGATCGCAAATGTGATAGAGATGTAACATTATTTAGAGTTAACATATATGGTACACCAAGCCATCAAAGTTAAGTAACAATTGAGGAGAAGGAACATGGCTAGGAGGAGAGCAAGCACATCTACTACAAACTCATGGAGATTAACCCTTAAACAAGAGTAATTTCCATTAACAAAGTCCAAGTTCAAACCCTCTAAATCTGCTAAACGAGTTGCGATGTAGAAACAAAGTAACACTGAATCCACCACTTCTAGCAACCATGAGGTTAAGTATTTTAAATGTCAAGGTGACACGAACCTCTTCAATAATGTGACAAAACCCAACACCGAATATAGTAAAAAATCCCAAGATTTTTATAAAACGTAAGTTTATTGAGTCTTAACCCAATAGCTGTCTACATAAGAACCAAGACTATGATTGTTCAAATGCCACACCAAGAATCCTTAAGAAAATACTTAATAATTTAAGTGATAAGTTTGGTTGTTTTAAATGTCACAAGAAATTAAACATGAACAGTTCAAGAATAAGAACCTGTAAGGAAAAACTCAATACTCAATACTCAAATTGCTTGTTTCATTTCAAAAATGAAAGCTTTTTTACAGACAAATCAAAGGAAAAATGTCAAAAGTTAGGTTAACAATTCTACCAACAATTTGACAAACTAAATACAAACTTTATAACTTTTAAAATTATAAATTTGAAACATAAAAATGTAAGCAATGACATCATATGTATATGACATAATCAATGATATCGTACGTATTTTGATGTAAATAATGACATCATACGTGTATGATATAAGTGATTACCTCATTTTAAAATTCTTAAAAATTACACAAAAGGACTATAATTTTTGGGCATTTTGATGTTAGTCTTCTTGAACTCCGATCACTTGAATGATGTTTACGAGGCCTAATTCTTCAATACGTGTATCTTGAATTACATTTGAATCACACATCTTTTTAATTAGTCCATTTAAGGCATTTTGTAATGTCTTGTCTCTAACTCTTGTAGTCAGTCTACTCGGCATGCTTAGCGGATCTTATATATGATGCAATTGAGTGTCTCCAGCCTTATGTATGAATTTATCCCCTTGTTTGCGTGGTTGCACAACTTTATTTGCATCATTCTCCCCCTCTTGAAAAGGATTTGTTCTCAAATTGTTACCTATATCAGAAGGAGATAAGTCAGAAACATTAAAGCTTGTACTTACCCCATACTCACCTAATAGTTCAAGTTTGTAGGTATTGTTATTGATGTATTCCACCACTCAAAATAGGCCATCTCCCTTTGATAGAAGTTTAGAACGTTTTTACTAGAGAAAACGCTCATTCCTCATATATAACCAAAACCAATCTCTTGGTTTAAAGACAACCTTCTTGCATCCTTTATTGGCTTGCTTGGCATATTGTTCCGTTCCTTATTTTATGTGTTGTTTTGCTTTCTCATGAATTTGCTTAATGAAATCAGCTTTCTTCTTACCATCTAAATTAACGCATTTACTCATAGGTAAAGGAGTTAAATTCAAAGAATAAGTGGATTAAATTCATGAATAATTTCAAAAGATGAAAACTTAGTTACAGAATAAACACAACAATTATAAGCAAATTCAACATGCGGCAAGCAATCTTCCTAAGTTTTCATGTTCTTTTGTATGATAGCACACAATAAAGTAGACAATGTCCTATTTACTACTTTAGTTTGACTATCTGTTTGTGATGACAAGTAGTAGAAAATAATAATTTAGTTCCCAACCTTCCCCACAATGTCTTCCAAAAATAATTCAAGAATTTTGCATCTCGATTTGAGACAATAGTCTTGGGCATTTCATGCAACCTAACAACCTCTTTGAAAAACAAATTAACTATATGTGATGCATCATCAGTTTTATGACATGCAATAAAGTGTGCCATTTTAGAAAACCTATCAACAACCACAAAACTAAGTCTCTTTCCTTTTTGGTTCTAGGTAATCTCAAAACAAAATCCATAAAAATATCTACCCAAGATGTACTAAGAATAGGAAGTGGTGTATACAATCCATGTGGCTGTTGCCTAGACTTAGCTTGCTTACAAGTAATGCATCTCGCACAAACTCTTTCTACGTCACATTTCATGTGCAGCCAAATGAAATGCTCATGCAATATCTCTAAGGTTTTACTACGTCAAAGTAACCCATTAAACCACCACCATATGCTTCTCAAACAAGTAACTCACATAAGGATGAATATGGAATGCACAATTTATTTTCTCAAAATAGAAAACTATCATACAAATAGAACTTACCACATTAGGATCCTTATGGCGCATTTTATTTAAAAAACACAAAAGTTAAAAACTTACAATTTTTGGGACCGGAATTGTCAAATGTGATACGAACTCGAAAAACGACTTCATTTCGAGGTGGGCCAAAGCTTTTCTTACTTAGAATCGCGTGAGGATCCTTATGGTGCATTTTATTTCAAAAATGAAGAAGTTGAATACGTACTATTTTTTGGGACAAAAATGTCAAACGCAATACGAATTCGAAAAACGACTTCGCTTCGAGACGAGCCGCACGTATTGTTACTCAAAATTATGTGAGGATCATTATGGTGCATTTTATTTCAAAAATAAGAAAGTTGAAAACATACGATTTTCAGGGTCGGAATTGTTAAATGTGATACGAACTCGAAAGACGACTTCGCTTCGAGACGGGCTGTACGTCTTGTTACTTAGCATCGTATAAGGATCATTACAGTGCATTTTATTTCGAAAACGGAGAAATTGAAAACGTACGATTTTCGAGGCTGAAATTGTCAAATGTGATACGAACTCGAAAAACAACTTCGTTTCAAGGATCGTTAGGTCTTCTAACACAATATCGCATAAGGATCATTAGGGTACATTTTATTTCGAAAACGGAGAAATTGAAAGCGTACAATTTTCTGAGACGGAATTGTCAAAAGTGATACGAACTCCAAAAATGACTTCATTTCGAGATGGGCCGTAAGTCTTGCTACGCAGCATCGCATAAGGATTTTCGAAACGAAGAAATTGAAAACGTACGATTTTTGAGATTAAAATTGTCAAACGTGATACGGACTTAAAAAACGACTTTGTTTCAAGACGAGCCGCTTGTCTTGTCATTTACCATTACATTAGGATCCTTACGGTGCATTTTATTTCAAAAACGCAGAAGTTGAAAATGTACAATTTTCAGGGCCAGAATTGCCAAACGTGATACGAATTCGAAAGACAACTTTGTTTCGAGACAGGTTGTAGGTCTTGTTACTCAGCATCGTGTGAGGATCGTTACGGTGCATTTTATTTCAAAAACGGAGAAGTTGAGAATGCACGATTTTTGGGGCTTGAATTGTCAAACGTGATACGAACTTGAAAAACGACATTATTTCGAGGCAGGCCATAGGTCTTCTTAATCAGCATCGCGTAGGGATCCTTAAGGTGCAATTTATTTTAAAAATGGACAAGTTAAATACGTACGATTTTCAGGGCTGGAATTGTCAAACATAATACGGATTTTAAAAATGACTTCGTTTTGAGATGGGTTGTAGGTCTTATTACTCAGCATCGTGTGAGGATTGTTATGGTGCATTTTATTTCTCAAACAGAGAGGTTGAATACGTATGATTTTCGGGGTCAGAATTGTCAAATGTGATACAAACTCGAAAAATGACTTCGTTTCGAGGCAGGCCGTAGGTCTTCTTACTCAAAATCACGTGAGGATCGTTATGGTGCATTTTATTTCGAAAACGAAGAAGTTAAAAATGTATAATTTTTGGGGCCGAAATTGTCGAATGTGATACGAATTCGAAAAATGACTTCGTTTCAAGGCGAGCCGCAGGTCTTGTTACTCAGCATCGCGTGAAGATCATTACTGTGTATTTTATTTAGAAAACGGAAAAGTTGAATACGTACGATTTTCTTGGACGGAATTGTCAAACATGGTATGCACAAGCTGCAGGTTTTATTACTCAACATTGGATGGGATCGTTACAATGCATTTTATTTCTGAAACGAAGAGGTTGAATACGTAAGATTTTAGGGGCCGGAATTATCAAACGAGGCACGAACTTAAAAAACGACTTCATTTTGAGGCGGGCTACAGGTCTTCTTTCTTAGCATCGCGTGACAATCGTTACTATGTATTTTATTTAAAAAAAGGAGAAGTTGAATACATACGATTTTTTGAGAAAGAATTGTCAAACGTGATACAGACTCGAAAAATAAATTCATTTCGAGACGGGTTGCAAGTCTTGTTACTCAACATCACGTGAGAATCGTTACAATGCATTATATTTCTGAAACGAAGAGGTTGAATACGTATGATTTTCGGGGTCAGATTTTTCAGACGTGATACGGACTTGAAAAACGACTTCGTTTCGAGACGAGCCGCTTGTCTTCTTAGTCACCATTAGATGAGGATGCTTATTGCACATTTTGTTTTGAAAATGGAGATGTTAAAAATATACGATTTTCGGGGTCAGAATTATCAAATGTGACACAAAATCGAAAAACGACTTCGTTTCGAGGCGGACCGTAGGTCTTTTACTAAACATCGCGTGAGAATCATTAGGGTGCATTTTATTTCGAAAACTAAGAAATTGAAAACGTATGATTTATGGGGCCGAAATTGTCAAATGTAATACAAACTCAAAAAACGACTTCGTTTCGAGGCAGGTGCGGGTCTTCTTACTCATCATCGCTTGTGGATCATTATTGTGTATTTTATTTCAAAAACGAAGAAGTTGAATATGTATGATTTTCAGTGTCGGAATTGTCAAATGTGATACAAATTTGAAAGACGACTTCGTTTCGAGACAGGCTGTAGGTCTTGTTACTTAGCATGTCGTGAGGATCATTACAGTGCATTTTATTTCAAAAATGGAGAAGTTGAAAATGTATGATTTTTGGCGCCAGAATTGTCAAACATTATACGAACTCGAAAAAAGACTTCTTTCCGAGTCGGGCCATAAGTCTTCTTACTCAGCATCGCATGAGGATCTTTACAGTGAATTTTATTTCGAAAGTGGAGATGTTGAAAACGTAAACTTTTTGGGGCCGGAATTATCAAATGTGATATAAACTCGAAAATCGACTTCGTTTTGAGACGGGCCACAGGTCTTCTTACTTAGCATCGCTTGAGGATCGTTATTGTGTATTTTATTTCAAAAAAGGAGAAGTTGAATGCGTACGATTTTTGAGGCCGGAATTGTCAAACGTGACACGAACTTGAAAGACGACTTCGTTTCGAGACAGGTTATAGATCTTGTTACTCAGTATCGTGTGAGGATCTTACAGTGCATTTTATTTCCAAAACGGAGATGTTAAAAACGTACAATTCTTGGGGCCGGAATTGTCAAACATGTACGAACTCGAAAAAAGACTTCTTTTCAAGTTGGGCAGTAGGTCTTCTTACTCAGCATCGCATGAGGGTCCTTATAGTGCATTTTATTTCAAAAGTGGAGATGTTGAAAACGTAAAATTTTTGAGGCGGAATTGTCAAATGTGATACGAACTCGAAAAACGACTTCGTTATGAGGTAAGCTGCAGGTCTTCTTGCTTAGCATCACGTGAAGATTGTTACTGTGTATTTTATTTCAAAAACGGAGAAGTTGGATAAGTACGATTTTCGAGGTCGAAATTGTCAAATGTGACACGAACTTGAGAGATGACTTCGTTTCTAGACAGGCTGCAAGTCTTGTTACTCAGCATCGCATGGGGATCCTTACGGTGCAATTTATTTTGAATACGAAGCAGTTGAATACATACGATTTTCAAAGCCGGAATTGTCAAATGTGATACCGATTCGAAAAATGATTTCATTTCGAGATGGGCCACAGGTCTTGTTACTCAGCATCGCGTGAGGATCGTTATAGTGCATTTTGTTTTTGAAATAGAGAGGTTGAATACGTAGGATTTGCGGGGTCGGAATTTTCAAACGTGATATGGATTTGGAAAATGACTTCGTTTCGAGACAAGCCACTTATCTTGTTAGTCACCATTAGATGAGGATGCTTACGGCGCATTTTGTTATGATAACGGAGATGTTGAAAAAGTACGTTTTTCGGGGCCACAATTGTCAAATGTGATACAAACTCGAAAAATGACTTCGTTTCGAGGCAGGCTGTAGGTCTTCTTACTCAAGATCGCGTGAGAATCATTAGATTATATTTTATTTCGAAAATGGAGAAATTAAAAACTTACAATTTTTGAGGCCGGAATTGTCAAACGTGATACGAACTGGAAAAATGACTTCTTTTCGAGGCGCACCATAGGTCTTCTTACTCAGTATCGTATAAGGATCCTTACAGTGTATTTTATTTCGAAAATAGAGAAGTTAAAAGCGCACGATTTTAAGGACTGGAATTGTTAAACGTGATACGTACTCGAAAAATGACTTTGTTTCAAGATGGGCCGCAGGTCTTTTTACTCACCATCGCGTGTGAATCCTAATGGTGCAATTTATTTTGAAAATGAACAGGTTGAATATGTACGATTTTTGGGGCCGAAATTGTCAAACGTGATACGGACTCGAAACGTGACTTCGTTTCGAGACAGGCCGCAGGTCTTGTTACTCAGCATCACGTGAGGATCGTTACAGTGCATTTTAGTTTTGAAATGGAGAGGTTGAATACGTACGATTTGCGGGGTCGAAATTTTCAAACGTGATACGGACTTGAAAAACGACTTCGTTTCCAGACGAGCCGCTTGTCTTGTTAGTCACCATTAGATGAAGATGCTTACAGCGCATATTGTTTTGAAAACGGAGATGTTGACAACGTACAATTTTCAAGACCAAAATTGTCAAATGTGGTACAAACTCGAAAAATGACTTTGTTTCGAGGCGGGCCATAGGTCTTCTTACTCAAGATCGTGTGAGGATCATTAGGGTGTATTTTTTTTTCAAAAACGGAGAATTTGAAAACTTACGATTTTTTAGGCCGGAATTGTCAAACGTGATACGAACTGGAAAAATGACTTCTCAATAAATTCGACCCATTTGACATGTCGTTTGTTCAACTTACCTTGCCCTTTTATAAACTTCAAAGATTGATGATCAGTATGAATAACAAATTCTTTAGGCCATAAGTAATGCTGCCAGTTTTCCAAAACTCTAACCAAAGTATAAAGCTTTTTGTCATAAGTAGGATAATTCAATAAGGCGCCATGGAGCTTTTCACTAAAGTAGGCGATTGGCCTCTTTTCCTGCATAAGAACAACCCCAATGCCTAATCCTGATGCATCACATTCAAGTTCAAAAGTATTAGCAAAGTTAGGCAAAGCAAGAATGGGTGCCTTACAAAGCTTATTTTTCAATAAAGTAAATGCATGCTCTTGTTCTTTGTCCCATTTAAAAGTACAATTCTTTTTAATTAGCTTTGTAAGGGGTGCAATAATGGTGCTAAAATCTTTTACGAAATGTCTATAAAAACTAGCCGATCCATGAAAGTTTCTTACCTCACTTACTGATTTAGGAGTAGGCAAATTTTTAATAGCACTTACTTTCTCTTCATCAACTTCAACACCTTGAGCACTTACTACGAAACCTAAAAATACAATTTGATCTAAACAAAAAGAACATTTTTTAAGGTTGGCATATAACTTTTCTTTTCACAAAATATCAAGTACAGCCTTTAAATGTTCTACATATTCATTCAAATTTTTGGAATACACAAGAATATCATCAAAGTATACAACAACAAATTTTCCAATAAAATCTTTCAAAATATGGTTCATAAGGCTCATGAAAGTATTAGGTGCATTAATTAAGCTAAAAGGCATAACTAACCATTCATACAAGTCATATTTTCTTTTGACAGCAATTTTCCACTCATCGCCTTCTTTCATGCGAATTTGATGATATCCACTTTTCAAATCAATTTTATTAAAGATAGTAGAACCATGCAATTCATCAAGTATATTATCTAGCCTAGGAATAGGATGGCGATACTTTACCATAATGTTATTAATTGCACGACAATCAACACACATACGCCAAGAGCTATCTTTCTTAGGTACCAACAGAGCAGGAACAGCACATGGACTCATACTTTCTCTAACATATCCCTTGATTAACAACTCCTCAACTTGCCTTTGAAGCTCCTTTGTCTCCTTGGGATTACTCCTATATGCTGATTTGTTTGGAATTGAAGCTCCAGGAATGAAATTGATCTGATGCTCGATACCCCCAATGGGTGGCATTTCATTGGGTATCTCCTCGGGAAAAACATCTTCATAAGCCTGTAAAAGAGAAACAAATGCACTAGGCAAAGAAGTATTAAGGTCAATAGTATTTAAGTAAAGTTCCTTGTACATAAGTACAAGTATACTTTTGTTTGAAAACCAAGCCTCCTTAATATCACTCCTTTTTGCATAAAAGCTCATTTGTTTCTTTTTACACTCAATTGTTTCTTTTTTCTCCACTCTTTTTCCCTTATTTGAATTCTACCCCTCTCCATTCAAACTCATTTTTTTTTCTTTCTCATTATTTTTGCCACTTTTTTCTTTTGAAAACTCACTCTCTTTTGTTACACCTTCACTCACTCTTTTCTCCTCACTCTTGTTTTCTCTTTGACTTTGCATTCTTCTAAGCTCACCCTTATAAACTTCTTTAGGTGAAAGTGGTACAAGAGTAATTTTCTTCCCATCTTTCTCAAAAGTATAATGATTTGTGAAACCATTATGCAACACCCTTCTATCAAATTGCCAAGGGCGTCCCAATAAGAGATGACCAGCATGCATGGGCACTACATCAAACAATAACTCATCTCTATACTTGCCTATTTTGAAGGCAACAATAACTTGCTTTGTCACCCTAACTTCCCCACAATCATTGAGCCACTTCAACTTGTAAGGATGTGGATGTTTTAAAGTAGGTAACCCCAACTTTTCTACAAAAATAGTACTAGCAACATTAGTTACACTGCCACCATCGATTATCACATCACAAACCCTATCCTTTACAAAACAACTAGTATGGAAGATATTCTCTCTTTGATCACATTCTTCCTGTTGGACTTGCATATTCAAAACTTTTCTTGATACAAGAGCCTTACCACTTTCAGCCATAGTAAATTGTTCATCCCCTTCTTCATCACTTGCATCTTCAAGAGGTGGCATTGTCTGTTGTTCATTCTCCTCTTCACTAGTCGAATAGTACTCTCCCTCAAGCATGAATATGGTTCCTTGATTTGGGCAATCCCGCCTATAATGTCCTACAACTTGACACTTAAAACATTTAATATTTCTTGTGTTAGTAGTAGAATCAAGCTTACCCTTATCTTTACTTGGGTTAGATGTTTTGGGAAACTCTTTGGATTCGATTTTAAGCTTGGATGATGAAGCCTTATCATCCTTCCTCCAATTTGATTTGAATGAAGGAGTATAGGAGGAAAACTGACTTGTACGACCTCTCTTTTTCAGTTGCTTCTCAACCTTCAATGCAAGGTGAAGCAAGTCTTCTAACTCTATATATGGCTGTAATTCAACCACATTAGAAATCTTCTTGTTCAAACCATTAAGGAATCTTGCCATTGTAGCTTCATTATCTTCCTCTACATTTGCTCTTATCGTTGCTACCTCCATCTCCTTGTAGTATTCCTCAACACTCTTAGACCCTTGAGTGAGATTTTGAAGTCGATTGTACAATTCTCTATAGTAGTAGCTTGGTACAAATCTCTTGTGCATGATGAATTTCAGATCCCTCTACTCTTCAATAGGCCTTTCCCTATTTCGCCTTCGTTTTTGCTTAGTATCATCCCACCAAGTAATAGCATAAGCTTCAAAAACAACAACGGCAAGCTTCAACTTCTTGGATTCAGTATAGTCATTGCAATCTACGTTTGACCCCACTAATTCAATCTTCATTTCCCAATCCAAGTATGCCTCAAGATCCATTGTTCCATAAAATGATGGAATTTTCAGTTTGACCCCACTATTGTTATTATTGTTGTTGTTTCTTGCCCTCGGTTTCACCTCCTCTTCCTCTCTATTATCATCAAGCGATTCACTATCATTAAAGCCATCATCTAATTGAGCTCTTCTTGGTACTCGCCTAGCTTGTATGGTTGGATTAGGAGCATTAGGTGGCTGCCCCCTTGTGGCTGAAACCTCCAGCCTCTCCATTCTATCAACCAACTCTCATATTTTCTATCAATGGCTTGCAACAACTCGGTTAAGGTTTGGAATCGATCTATCTCACCTTATGGATTTCTTGCTTGTCCACTCATCCTGCAAGACAAGGTTAGTAAAGCAAAAGAATAATTTCCTCACTTCACTCCCTCACGTGTTTCACTCAAGTAATGTTTTCACTCAAGTTTGCTCGTGTTTTACACTTAATTTATGGCTTTTCTCTAGATGAACTCATACTAAACTTTTTTCCACTCTAATTCTATTATTAAGATTAGTTGCAAAAATCAAAATTTATACAAACTTACTAAATACAATGAAAAGTAAAATAAAACCAAGGTAAATTAAAATTAAAGAGGACCTAAATACTTATAACAGAAAAAAAATGAAATTAGAAGAAACTCTAACCTGGAAATTGGAAATTTAGAAGCAAAAAAAAAATTATCCCAAACCAAATTGGAATAGGCAACAAATTGGAAAAGCATAAGGACTAGGAAATAGATTTTAGAAATGATAAAGGAAATATTAAAAACAGAGAAAAAAGAAAATCAGTATAGGAATAGGAAAGTAAACCAAAAATTATGAAAAGATTAGGAAGCAAATCCTAGCTTGTTTTGAAATGTAGGCTTGATTTGATCAACTCCTTGAAACAATATAATTTTTTTTTATTCTCCTTATTTTTGTTCAACACCTGCCCTTTTTTTTTTAGTCCTTTTCAAACTAGAAATTATATTGTACTATATGCTTATCCTATATAGCCTTAATTGCCAAATTTTCTTTTTCTTCCTTCTTTTTTCTTCTCTTGGCCAAATGCTTTGCTTTTCTTTCTTTCTTTTTTTTGATATAATATACACAAAAACGAAAACAAATAGAATTGAATCAAACGGACTCAGAAACTAAAGAAACAAACAGACTGATTTGAGAAATGATATAACTTGATTTAGAGCCGTAACTCTGATACCAAACTGATATGAACCCTTAATATATTAAACTTGAGACCTAATATCTTTACGCATAGAAGCACTCTCTTGGAAAGTTAAATCAAATTTACCCAAGTCTGCAACCCAATTTCAACTTATAAAATAGAACCTTAGAATAAAATATTCTCAAAGTAATTAGCTTTGATTGTAAGAATTTTGATTCAAGCAAGAATCAAAACAAGAAAAACACTCTCAATTTTATTTCATTCAAAGATTAATGATCTTTCCATGGGAGCATGTGGCTGATATATAAGGATATAAGAAATAAGTAACCCTAAATGAAGTGTTTGGTCACAAAAACTATACTTATTCTAATTTAAATTAAAACAAACTGAATTTGGGCTTAATAATAAATATTAATAGCCCAAACACATAACAAACTAAATAATATATGCTTATAAATAATACTAAGATGATAATGGGCTTGAGCAGCAATTTAGCCCAAATGGCGCATGGAATCCGAAACTTTCATTATGATGAAGATCTAATTCGAATTACAAATAAAAGACTTGAACAAGCTTGCTTAGCCTTGAGAAATCATTCGAATTTTGCCTTCTTATACTTGTGTTAATGTTACCAAGCTCTGATTATTGTCTTGAAGTCCAAGCTTAATATTTGACTCTTTCTTGCACTTCTGAATTGTTGTAAGATCATCCCACAAGCCTTAAATCATCCCATTCAATGCATCCTTGAATTTCTTCATTCTTGCTCTTGTAACGGGACCACTAGGTAGCTGAATTAGATCATTGCTCTTGTACGCATCCGTATTTACATCATTCCCTCGCTCCTCAAGATGATTCATCTACGAATCTTCACCATCTACATCAAAAGGAGAAAGATCAGCCACATTAAAAGTTGCATTCACAGTATACTCACCAGAAAGATCCAATTTGAAGGTATTATCATTGATTTTCTCAAACGGAAGAAGTTGGAAACATACGATTTTTTGGGATGGAATTGTCAAATGTGATACGGACACGAAAAACGACTTCATTTCGAGACGGGTCATAGGTCTAGTTACTCAGCATCATATAAGGATCGTTATAGTGCATTTTATTTTCAAAACAGAGATATTGAAAACGTTTGATTTTCAAGATGAAATAGTCAAAAGTGATACAGACTCAAAAAATGACTTCGTTTCAAAATGGGTCGCAGGTCTTCTTACTCAGCATCATGCAAGAATCGTTATTGTGAATTATATTTTGAAAACGGAGAATTTGAATACTTAGGATTTTTGGGGCCAGAATTGTCAAACGTGATACAAACTTAAAAAAAGACTTCATTTTAAGGCGGGCCGCAGGTCTTCTTACTCAGCATCGCGTGAGGATCATTATTGTGTATTTTATTTCGAAAATGGAGAATTTGAATATGTACGATTTTCAGCGCCAAAATTGTTAAATGTGATACGATCTTGAAAGACGACTTCGTTTTGAGACGGGCTGCAGGTCTTGTTACTCAGCATCGCATGAGGATTTTTGGCGCATTTCATTTCAAAAACGGAGAAGTTTCAAACGTACGATTTTTGGTACCAAAATTGTCAAACGTCATACAGACTTGAAAAACTGTTTTGTTTCGAGATAGGGCTCAGGTCTTATCATGCAATATCACATGAGGATCGTTATGCTGCATTTTATTTTGAAAACCGAAGAATTTGGAAATGTACGATTTTCTAGGACGAAATTGTAAAACGTGATACGGACACAAAAAATGACTTCGCTTTGAGACGAGCCACAAGTCTAATTACTCATCATTGTATGAGGATTGTTATAGTGCATTTTATTTCCAAAATGGAGACGTTGAAAACGTTCGATTTTTGGGGACGGAATAGTCAAACGTGATACGAACTAGAAAAACGACTTTGTTTTGAGACGAGCCGCACGTCTTCTTATTCAGTGTCACGTGAGGATCTTTACTATGCATTTTATTTCGAAAATGGAGAAGTTGAATATGTACAATTTTCGGAGCCAAAATTGTCAAGCGTGATACGAACACGAACAACGACTTCTTTTCAAGAAAGGCCACAGGTTGTCTTACGTAGTATCGTGTGAGGATCGTTATGATGCATTTTATTTTGAAAACGGAGAAGTTGAAAATGTACAATTTTCGAGGCTGGAATTGTCAAAGATGATATGAACTCGAATAACGACTTCACTTCAAGGCACACTGCAGGTCTTCTTACCCAACATCGTGTAAGGATCCTTACGGTGTATTTTATTTCGAAAATGGAGAAGTTGAATAAGTACAATTTTCAGAGTCGGAATTGTCAAATGTGATACAAATTCGAAAAATGACTTCATTTCAAGGCAGGCTACTGGTCTTTTAACTCAGCGTTGTGTGCGGATAGTTACGGTCCATTTCATTTTGAAAACGAAAAAGTTAAGTGTGTGTGATTTTCTGTGACAAAGTTGTCAAATGTGGTACGGATTCGAAAAACTACTTCGTTTGCAGACGGTCCTTAAGTCTTGTCACTCAGCATTGCTTGAGGATCTTTATGGTGCATTTTATTTCAAAAACAAAAGAAGTTGAAAACGTGCGATTTTCAAGGCCAGAATTGTCAAACATGATACGAGCTCGAAAAACAATTTCGTTTCGAGACAGGCTGCACATCTTCCTACTCAGCATCACATGAGTATAGTTACGGTGCATTTTATTTCGAAAATATAAAAGATAAAAACGTACAATTTTCGGGGTCAAAATTGTCAAACATGATACGAACTCAAAAAACGAATTCGTTTCAAGGCATGCTATAATTGTTGTTACTCAGCATCGCATGAGGATCATTACAGTACATTTTATCTGGAAAACGGAGAAAGTGAAAACATACGATTTTTGAGGTCGAAATTGTCAAATGTGACACAAGCTCGAAAAATGACTTTGTTTCAAAATGGAACCACGTCTTCTTTCCTACCATCGCATAAGTATTGTTACTGTATATTTTATTTCCAAAACGAAGAACTTGAATGCGTATGATATTCTGGGACGGAATTGTCGAACGTGATACAGATTCGAAAAATGACTTTGTTTTGAGACAGGCTACAAGTCTTATTACTCAGCATCGCGTGAGGATAATTACGGTGCATTTTATTTCAAAAACAAAAAAGTTGAGAACGTACAATTTTCGTGGCCGAAATTGACAAACGTGATATGAAATCGAAAAATGACTTTGTTTCGAGATGGGCCACAGGTCTTCTTGCTCCGCATCGTGTGAGGATCCTTAAGGTGCATTTTATTTCGAAAACGAAAAAGTTGAGAACATACGATTTTCGAGGCCGAAATTGTCAAACATGACACGAGCTCGAAAAATGACTTTGTTTCGAAAGGTAACCGCATGTCTTCTTTCCTAGCATCGCATAAGAATTGTTACTGTACATTTTATTTTGAAATTGGAGAACTTGAATACGTATGATATTTTGGAACGGAATTATCGAACGTGATACGGACTCGAAAAACAACCTTATCTATAGACGGTCTGTAGGTCTTGTTACTCGGTATCGCGTGAGGATAATTACGGTGCATTTTATTTCAAAAATAAAAAAGTTGAGAACGTACGATTTTCGGGGCCAGAATTGACAAACATGATACGAAATCGAAAAATGACTTCGTTTTGAGACGGACGACAACTGTTCTTGCTCCACATCGTGTGGGGTTCCTTAAGGTGCATTTTATTTCGAAAACGAAGAAGTTGATAACGTACGATTTTCAAGGCCGTAATTATCAAACGTGATGCAGACTCGAAAAACGACTTCGTTTTGAGATGGGCCATAGGTCTTATTAGTCAGCATTGTATGATGATCGTTAAAGTGCATTTATTTCCAAAACGGAAATGTTTAAAACATACGATATTCTTGGACGCAATTGTCAAACGTGGTACGGACTCCAAAAACAATTTTATTTTGGGACGAGCTACAGGTCTTGTTACTCAGCATCGCGTGAGGATAGTTACGTTACATTTTATTTTGAAAACGGAGAAGTTGAGAACGTACGATTTTTAGGGTTAGAATTGTCAAACGTGATACGAACTCAAAAAATGATTTCTTTTCGAGGCGTGTCATAGGTCTTCTTACTCAGTATCGCGTGACGATAGTTACGGTGCATTTTATCTTGAAAACAGAAAAAAGTTGAGAATGTACGATTTTCGGGGTCGGAATTGGCAAACATGATACGAACTCGAAAAATGGCTTCTTTTCGAGGCGAGTCGTAGGTCTTCTTACTCAGCATCGCATGAGCATCCTTACAGTGCACTTTATTTTGAAAACGGAGAAGTTAAAAACATACAATTTTTGGGGATAGAATTGTCAAACATGATACGGACTCAAAAAACGACTTCATTTCGAGGCGGACTGCACATCTTCTTACTCAGAATCATGTGATGATCGTTACGGTGCATTTTATTTCAAAAGTGGAAGAAGTTGAAAACTTACAATTTTCGGGGCCGAAATCGTCGAACGTGATACGAACTCAAAAAACGACTTCATTTTAAGGCATAGGTCTTCTTACTGAGCATCGCGTGAGTATCATTACTATGCATTTTATTTCGTAAACAGAGATGTTGAAAACGTATAATTTTTGAGGCCGAAATTGTCAAATGTGATACGTACTCGAAAAATGACTTCGTTTCGAAACGGAGCGCACGTCTTCCTACTCAGCATCGCGTAAGAAACGTTACAGTGCTTTTCATTTCGAGAATGGAGCAGTGGAATGTGCACAATTTTCTGTGACGGAATTGTCAAATGTGATCCATACTTGAAAAACTACTTCATTTTGAGACGGGCCACGCATCTTATCACTCACATCATGTGAGGATTATTACGGTGTATTTTATTTCGAAAACGGAAGAAGTTGAAAAGTACTATTTTTTGAGACAAAATTCTCTAACATGATACAGACTCAAAAAACGATTTCGTTTCGAGACGGGCCGCAGATCTTCTTGTACAGCATCGTATGAGGATTGTTACAGTGCATTTTATTTCGAAAACAAAAAAATTGAAAACGTACGATTTTCGTGGACGAAATTGTCAAATGTGAAACGGACTCGAAAAACGATTTCGTTTCGAGGCGGACCACAAGTTTTCTTACTCAGCATCGCTTGAGGATTGTTACGGTACATTGCTTTTTCGAAAACGGAGAAGTTGAATCCATACCATTTTCTGTGGCAGAATTGTCAAATGTGATAAGGAGCCGTAAAACTGCTTCATTTCGAGATAGGTTGTAGGTCTTGCCACTCAGCATCGCATGAAGATCGTTACGGTGCCTTTTATTTTGAAAATGGAAGAAGTTGAAAACGTATGATTTTCTGGGATGGAATTGTCAAACATGATACAGACATGAAAAACGACTTCGTTTCGAGACAAGCTGCAAGTTTAGTTACTCAGCATGGTATGAGGATCGTTACACTGCCTTTTATTTGCAAAATGGAGACGTTGAAAACGTTTGATTTTCGAGGACAGAATAGTCAAACGTGATACAAACTCCAAAAAACGACTTCATTTAGAGATGGGCCGCGCGTCTTCTTACTCAACGTCGCGTGACAATTGTTACGGTGCATTTTCTCTCGAAAACGGAGAAGTTGAGAACGTATGATTTTCGGGGTCGGAATTGTCAAACGTAATACGAACTCGAAAAATGATTTCTTTTCGAGGCGTGCCATAGGTCTTCTTACTCAGCATCGTGTGAGGATAGTTATGGTGCATTTTATCTCGAAAACGGAGAAATTGAGGACGTACAATTTTCAGAGTCGGAATTGGCAAACGTGATACGAACTTGAAAAACGACTTCTTTTCGAGGCAGGCCATAGGTCTTCTTACTCAGCATTGCATGAGAATCCTTACAGTGCACTTTATTTCAAAAACGGAGAAGTTGAAAACGTACAATTTTTGGGGACGCAATCGCGAAACGTGATACGGACTCGAAAATCGACTTCGTTTCGAGTAAGAAGACATACGCACTCGAAAAACGACTTTATTTTGAGACGGGTTACAGGTCTTATTACTAAGTATCGCGTGAAGATCGTTATGGTGCATTTTATTTCAAACACAGAAAAGTTGAATAAGTACGATTTTCAGGGCCGAAATTGTCAAACGACTTCATTTTAAGACGGGTTCTAGGTTTTGTTACTCAATATCACTTGAGGATCCTTACGTTGCAATTTATTTCAAAAACGGAGAAATTGAATTCGTACTACTTTCTAGGCCGGAATTATCAAACGTTATACGAACTCGAAAATGACTTTTCTTTGAGATAAGCAACATGTCTTGTAACTTCAAATCGCATGAGGTTCATTATGATGCATTTTATTTCGAAAATCGAGAAGTTGAACAATTACGATTTTCGGGGCGAAATTGTCAAATGTGATACAAACAACGACTTCTTTTCAAGGAAGGCCGCAGGTCTTATTACTCAGCATCGTGTAAGAATCGTTACTATGCATTTTATTTCGAAGACGGATAAGTTGAATACGTATGATTTTCAAGACGGGAATCTTCAAACTTGATGCGAAGCCGAAAAATGACTTTGTTTCGAGGCGGGCTGTAGGTCTTCTTACTCAACATCGCCTGAAGATCTCTACAGTACATTTTATTTTGAAAACGGAGAAGTTGAATAAGCACGATTTTCGGGGCTGAAATTGTCAAACATTATACGAATTCGATAAACGACTTCATTTCGAGATAGCCTGCAGGTCTTGTTACTCAGCATTTGCATGAGGATCGTTACAGTGCATTTTATTTTGAAAACGAAGAAGTTGAAAACGTAAGATTTTCGAGGCTAGAATTGTCAAACTTGATACGAACTCGAATAACGATTTCGTTTCAAGGCTGGCTGTTGGTCTTCTTACTCAACATCGCGTGAGGATCCTTACGGTATATTTTTTTCTGAAAATGGGGAAGTTGAATAAGTACGATTTCCCAGGCCGGAATTGTCAAATATGATACGAATTCGAAAAACAACTTCGTTTTGAAACGATGCCCACGTCTTCCTACTCAGTATCGTGTGAAAAACATTACGGTGCATTTCATTTCAAAAACAGAGAAGTTAAATGCGTACGATTTTCTGTGACAGAATTGTCAAATATGAAACAGACTCGAAAAACTACTTCGTTTTGAGGCAAGCCGCACGTTTTGTCACTCACATCGCGTGAGGATCGTTACGGTGCAATTTATTTCGGAAACGGAAGAAGTTGAATAAGTACAATTTTCTGAAACGGAATTGTCTAACGTTATACAAACTCGAAAAACGATTTCGTTTCAAGACGGGCCACTGGTCTTCTTATACAGCGTTGTGTGACGATCATTACAGTTCATTTTATTTCGAAAACGAAAAAGTTGAAAACGTACGATTTTTGGGGAAGGAATTGTTAAACGTGAAACGGACTCAAAAAAAAACTTCATTTTAAGGTGGGCCACAAGTATTCTTGCCCAGCATCTCGTGAGGATCAGTACTGTGTATTTTATTTTGAAAATGGAGAAGTTAGATACGTGCGATTTTCTGAACCTAAATTATCAAACTTGATACGAACTCGAGAAACTACTTCATTTCGAAGCAGGCCACAGGTCTTCTTACCCAGCATCACTTGAGGATTGTTACGGTGCATTTTACTTTGAAAACGGAGAAGTTGTAAACGTGCTATTTTCGAGTCCAGAATTGTCAAACGTGATACGGACTCGAAAAACTACTTCATTTCGAAACGGCGCGCATGTCTTCCTACTCAGCATCATGTGAGAAACGTTATGGTGCATTTCATTTCGAAAACAAAAAAAGTTGAATACGTACAATTTTCGGAATTGCCAAACGTGATACGAACTCGAAAAACAACTTCGTTTCCAGGCGGGTTGCTGGTCTTCTTACTTATTATCGCATGAGGATCGTTACGGTATATTTCATTTCGAAAACGTAGAAGTTGAATACTTAACGATTTTCAGGTCCGAAATTGTCAAACGTGATACGAACTTGAAAAACGACTTTATTTCAAGGCACGCTGCAGGTCTTCATACTTAGCGTCGTATGAGGATCGTTACAGTGTATTTTATTTATAAAACGGAGATGTTGAAAATATACGATTTTTGGAGATGGAATAGTCAAACGTGAAACGGACTTGAAAATCGACAATATTCAGAGACAGGCCACATGTCTTACTACTCAGCATCGTGTGAGGACTGTTACTGTGTATTTTTGGAATTGGAATCGTCAAACGTGATACGAATTCGAAAAACTACTCCATTTCGAAGCAGGCCACAAGTCTTCTTACCCAGCATCGCTTGAGGATTGTTACGGTGCATTTTATTTCAAAAACAAAGAAGTTGTAAATGTGCGATTTTCGAGTCCAGAATTGTCAAACGTGATACGGAATCGAAAAAAGACTTCGTTCTGAGGGCTGAAAAATGCACGATTTTCGAGTACAGAATTGTCAATTGTGATACAAATTCGAAAAACGACTTCGTTTTGAGATTGGCCGCACATCTTCTTACTCAACATCGCGTGAGGATCATTACGATGCATTTCATTTCAAAAACGGAGAAGTTGAGTGCGTACGATTTTCTGTGACGGAATAGTCAAACGTGATACAGGCTCAAAAACAACTTCGTTTCGAGACAAGCCACGCCTTGTCACTCACATTGCGTGGGGATCATTATGGTGCATTTTATTTCGAAAACGGAAGAAGCTGGAAACGCATGATTTTCTGGGACGGAATCGTCAAACGTCATACGGACTCGAAAAAAGATTTCGTTTCGACATGGGCCGCAGGTCTTCTTACTCTACATCGAGTGATGATTGTTACGGTACATTTTATTTTGAAAACGGAGAAGTTGAATATGTATAATTTTCTGGGACGGCATTGTCAAATGTTGTACGGACTTGATAAACGACTTCGTTTCCAGACGGGCTGCTTGTCTTCTTACTCAGCATCGCATGAGGATCGTTACTATGTATTTTATTTTGAAAATGGAGAAGTTGAATACGTACAATTTTCAAGGTCGAAATTGTTAAACATGATATGAACTTGAAAAACGACTTCGTTTCGAAGTAGTCCGCAAGTCTTCTTACTCAGTATCACGTACAGATCATTACGGTGCATTTTTTTAGAAAATGGAGAAGTTGTAAACGTATGATTTTGGAAGCCGGAATTGTCAAACGTGATATGAAATTGAAAATGATTTCGTTTCGAGATAGACTATAGCTCTTATTACTCAGCATCATATGAGGATCATTACAGTGTATTTTATTTCCGACACGGAAATATTGAAAACGTACAATTTTTGACGGAATTATCAAGCGTGATACGGACTCGAAAAATGACTTCGTTTCGAGACGGGCCACAGATCTTCCTACTCAACATCGCATGAGTATCATTACTGTAGATTTTATTTCCAAAACAGAGAAATTGAACACGTACGATTTTCGGGGACAGAACTGTCAAATGTGATACGAACTCGAAAAATGGCTTTGTTTTGAGGTAGGTCGCAGATCTTCTTACTCAGCATCACGTGAGAATCATTACTGTATATTTTATTTCGAAAATGGAGAAGTTGGATACGTACGATTTTCGAGACCGGAATTGTCATTTATATATTTAATCACTTCAATTGAAATAATTTAAAATTGTCATTTGATTGCATTAGAGTATTTACGATTTTATGTCTGCTTAAATCAAAATTAACAAGAAATAATAAAGATTTCAATCATTATAATTTCGCGAGAGATCGACCTCAGGTGAACTTATTGTTAGTTATTAATGATTTGTGCACTTGCGAGCATTTAAAATTTGCACATCAATACGGACTCGAAAACGACTTTGTTTTAAGATGGGCTGCAGGTCTTGTTACTTAACATCGCGTGAGGATAGTTACGGTGCATTTTATCTCGAAAATGGAGAAGTTAAATATGTTCAATTTTTGGAGTCGAAATTGTCGAACGTGATACGAACATGAAAAAGGACTTCGTTTCGAAGCAGGCAACAGGTCTTCTTACTCAGCATTGCGTGCAGATCATTACGGTGCATTTTTTTTCGAAAACGGAGAAGTTGTAAACGTACTTTTCGAGGCCGAAATTGTCAAATGTGATACGGAATTAAAAAAATGACTTCGTTTCTAGACAGACTATAGCTCTTATTACTCAGCATCATATGAGGATTGTTACAGTGTATTTTATTTCCAAAACAGAAATGTTGAAAACGTACAATTTTCGAAGACAGAATTGTCAAACGTGATACGGACTCGAAAAACAATTTTATTTTGAGACGGGCTACAGGTCTTGTTACTCAGCATCGCGTGAGGATAGTTACGGTACATTTTATTTCGAAGATGGAGAAGTTGAGAACGTACGATTTTTGGGGTTAGAATTGTCAAATGTGATACGAACTCAAAAAATGATTTCTTTTTCGAGGCGTTGCCATAGGTCTTCTTACTCAGCATAGCATGAGGATAGTTACAGTGCATTTTATCTCGAAAACGGAAAAGTTGAGAACGTACGATTTTCGGGGCCGGAATTGGCAAATATGATACGAACTCGAAAAACGACTTCGTTTCGAAGCAGGCAGCTGTTATTCTTACTCAGCATTGTATGCAGATCATTACGATGCAATTTTTTTTTAAAACAGAGAAATTGTAAACGTATAATTTTCGAGGCTGGAATTATTAAACGTGATATGGAATCGAAAAATGACTTTGTTTTGAGACAAACCGTAGCTCTTGTTACTTAGCATCAGATAAGGATCGTTACAGTGTATCTTATTTTCAAAATAGAAATGTTGAAAAGGTATAATTTTCGAGGACAAAATTGTCAAGAGTGATACAGACTTGAAAAACGATTTTCTTTCCAGACGGGTCACTGGTCTACTTACTTAGCATCGCGTGAGGATTGTTACGATACATTTTATTTTCAAAAACGAAGAAGTTCTAAACGTGCGATTTTCGAGGTCGAAATAGTCAAACGTGATATGGACTTGAAAAACGACTTCATTTCAAGACGGGCCATAGATCTTCCTATTCAGCATCGCATGAGTATTGTTACTGTAAATTTTATTTGCAAAATAGAGAAGTTAAATACGTACGATTTTCGGAGACGGAATTGTCAAACGTGATACAAACTCGAAAAAGGACTTTGTTTCGAGGCAAGCCGCAAGACTTCTTACTCAGCATCACGTGAAGATCGTTACTGTGTATTTTATTTTGAAAACAGAGAAGTGGATACATACGATTTTCGGGACCGAAATTGTCATTTATCTATTTAATCACTTCAATGGAAATAATTTGAAATTGTCATTTGATTGCATTAGGGTATTTACGATTTTATGTCTGTTTAAATTAGTGATTAACAAGAAATAATAAAAATTTATATCATTACAATTCCGCGAGAGATTGACCCTGGGTGAACTTATCGTTAGTTATTAATGATTCGTGCAGTTGCGAGCATTTAAAATTTACACATCAATACGGACTCGAAAAACAACTTTATTTTGAGATGGGCTATAGGTCTTGTACTTAGCATTACGTGAGGATAGTTACGGTGCATTGTATCTCGAAAACAGAGAAGTTGAGAACGTACGAATTTCGGGGCCGAAATTGGGAAACGTTATACGAACGCGAGAGTTGCAACGTTAATGTGTGAGAGAAAGGAAAATACAATTTTATTGCAAAAAAAGGTGAGATCAACAGAGCTTTATTTTCACAACAGCCCCTTATAGTACTTATGTACAAGGAGGCCTTTTTGTGTATTGACGATTTTGCCGGATCTTTACCGAGCAATGTTATGTTTCTTTTGCAGGAATTCGAAGATGTCTTTTCTGAAGAGGTGCCCCCTGGTTTACCTTCAATTTGAGGAATTGAACATCAAATTGATTTTATACCCAGTGCAACAATTTCGAACCGACCAGCTTATAAAAGTAATCCCGTTGAAACAAAGGAACTTCAACTCAAGTTAATGAGCTGATGGAGAAAGGGTATGTTAGAGAAAGCATGAGTCCTTGTGCGGTTCCGGTGCTACTAGTGCCTAAGAAAGATGGGACATGGAGGATGTGTATTGATTATCGAGTTGTCAACAATATTACAGTAAAGTATCGACATCCCATTCCTAGATTAGATAATATGTTGGATGAATTGCATAGATCTTGCGTGTTTTTTAAAATTGATCTTAAGAGTGGATACCATCAAATTAGGATGAAAGAAGGTGAGGAGTGAAAAACTGCGTTTAAAACAAAATATGGTTTGTATGAATGGTTAGTTATGCCTGTTAGGTTAACTAATGCACCTAATACTTTCATGAGATTTATGAACCATGTTTTGCGTGCTTTCATTGGCAAATTCATAGTAGTCTATTTTGACGATATCTTGATTTATAGCAAAAATTTAAATAATCATGTTGAACATTTAAAACTTATTTTAGAGGTTTTAAGAAAAGAAAGGTTATTTGCTAATTTTAAGAAATGTAAATTTTGCACGGATAAGCTTGTGTTTCTTGGTTTTGTTGTAAGTGTTAAAGGGATTGAGATTGATGAGGAGAAGGTGAAGGCAATTCAAGAATAGCCAACGTCTACTTCAACGAATCAAGTAAGAAGCTTTCATAGATTGGCCAGTTTTAATCGGCGCTTTTGTTCGAGATTTTAGTAGCATAACTACACTCTTAACCAAAGTCATCAAGAAGAATGTCCCGTTCAAGTGGGGAAAAGAGCAAGAAAAGGTATTCAAACTTATCAAAGAAAAATTGACTAATGCACCTTTATTTGTTTTACCTAACTTTACTAAAACATTTGAGATAGAGTGTGACGCTTCAAGTACAGAGATCGGAGGTGTACTAATGCAAGAAGGAAGACCGATTGCGTACTTTAGTGAGAAATTAAATGGCGCGGCTTTAAACTATCCCACTTACGACAAAGAATTGTATGCATTGGTTCAAACTCTAGAAACTTGGCAGCATTACCTTTGGCCCAAAGAGTTTGTGATTCATACAGATCATGAATCCTTGAAACATTTAAAGGCGCAGCACAAATTAAACAAACGTCATGCCAAATGGGTGGAGTTCATCCAATGTCTTGGCTCTAGCTCTTGTAATTGGTCCATTCGGCACGCTTAGCGAATCTTATAAATGCTGTAATTGAATATCTCCAACTTTATGTCTGAAGTTCTCCTCTTGTTTACGTGGTTACACAACCTCGTTTGCATCATTCTCCCCCTCTTGAAAAGTATTTGTTCTCAAATCGCTACCTACATCAAAAGAAGATAAGTCAGAAACATTAAAGGTTGTACTAACCTCATACTTGCCGGTAGTTCAAGTTTGTAGGCATTGTCATTGATGCGTTCCACTACTCGAAATGGGCCATTTCCCCTTAGTAAAAGTTTAGAACGTCTTTGCTCAAGAAAACGCTCCTTCCTCATATGTAAACAAACCAAATCTCCTGTTTTAAAGACAACCTTCTTGCGTCCCTTATTGGCTTGCTTGGCATATTGTTTCGTTTGTTGTTCTATGTGTTGCTTTGCTTTCTCATGAATCTGCTTAATGAAATCAGATTTCTTCTTACCATCTAAATTAACGTGCTCATTCATAGTTAAAAGAGTTAAATCCAAAGAAATTAGTGGATTAAAAGCATAAACAATTTCAAAAGGTGAAAATTTAGTGGCAGAATGAATACAACGATTATAAGCAAATTCAACATGCGGCAAGCAATATTCCCAAGTTTTCAGATTCTTTTGTATGATAGTACGCAATAAAGTAGACAATGTCTTATTTACTACTTCGGTTTGACCATCTGTTTGTGGGTGATAAGTAGTAAAAAATATAAAGTTTGAATTTATTTTTGTAAAATTGTTAGGTATGATTGATAGCCTAACTTTTGACATTTTCCTTTTGAATAAGTATGATTTTCGAGGCCGAAATTATCAAATGTGATACGAGTTTGAAAAACGAGATCGTTTCGAGGCGAGCTGCTTGTCTTTTAACTCAGCATCGTGTGCGAATAGTTATGGTACATTTCATTTCGAAAACGTAAAAGTTGAATGCATACGATTTTCTGTGACAGAATTGTCAAATGTGATACGAACTCGAAAAACTACTTCATTTCGAGACGGTCCACAAGTCATGTCACTCGGCATCGCGTGAGGATCGTTATGGTGCATTTTATATCCAAAACGGAAGAAGTTGAAAACGTACGATTTTCAGGGTCGGAATTGTCAAACGTGATACGAACTCGAAAAATGACTTCGTTTCTCGGCGGACTACTGGTCTTACTCAGCATCGCGTAATGATCGTTACGGTGCATTTTATTTCGAAACAGAGAAGTTGTAAACGTACGATTTTCGAGGTTGGAATAGTCAAACGTAATACGAACTCGAAAAATGAGTACATTTCGAAACGGGCCGCACATCTTCTTATTCAGCATCACGTGAGGAACGTTATAGTGCATTTTATTTTAAAAACGGAGATATTGAATGCGTGCTATTTTCTGTGACAGAATTGTCAAACGTGATACAGGCTCGAAAACTTACTTCGTTTCGAGACATGCTGCAGGTCTTGTAACTCAGTATCGCATGAGGATCGTTATGAGGCATTTTATTTCAAAAACGGAAGAAGTTGAATACGCACGATTTTCGGGGCCAAAATTGTCAAATGTGATACGAACTCGAAAAACGACTTCATTTCGAGGCCAGTTGCTGGTCTTCTTACTTAGCATCGAGTGAGGATCGTTACAATGCATTTTATTTCGAAAACGGATAAGTTGTAAATGTATGATTTTTGAGGTCGAAATAGTGAAACGTGATACGTACTCAAAAATGACATCGTTTCGAGACAGGCCACACGTCTTCTTACTCAGCATCACGTGAGAATCATTACAATGCATTTTCTTTCGAAAACAAATAAGTTGTAAACGTGCGATTTTCAAGGCTGAAATTGTCAAATGTGATACGGAATCGAAAAATGACTTCCTTTCGAGACGGGCCATAGGTCTTTTTTCTGAGCATCATATGAGGATCGTTATAGTGCATTTTATTTCCAAAACGGAAATGTTTAAAACACACGATTTTTGAGGACAAAGTTGTCAAGTGTGATAAGGACTCGAAAAACAACTTCGTTTTGAGACGGTCCGCACATCTTCTTACTCAGTATTGCGTAAGGATTGTTACAGTGCACTTCATTTCGAAAACAGAGAAGTTCAATACGTACGATTTTCTGTGGCGGAATTGTCAAACGTGATACAGTCTCGAAAAACAACTTCGTTTTAAGACGAACCGCGCGCGCGCCTTGTCACTCACATCGCGAAAGGATCGTTACGGTACATTTTATTTTTGAAAACAGAGGAAGCCAGAAACGTATGATTTTCTGGGACACAATCGTCAAACGTGATACGAACTCGAAAAACGACTTCGTTTCGAGACGCCCCGCACATCTTCTTACTCAGCATTGTGTGAAGATCATTACTGTGCATTTTATTTCAAAAATTGAGAAGGTAAATACGTACGATTTTTGGGGCCGAAATTGTCAAACGTGATACAAACTCAAAAAATGACTTCGTTACGGTATTTTTCATTTCGAAAACGGAGAAGTTGAATACGTACAATTTTCGGGGCCGGAATTATCAAACATGATACGAACTCGAAAAACGACTTTATTTCGAGGAAAACCGCAGGTCTTCTTACTCAGCACGTATAAGGAATTGTTACAATGCATCTTATTTCCAAAACGGAGATGTTGAAAACGTACGATTTTCGAAGACGTAATAGTCAAACGTGATACAGATTCGAAAACGACAACGTTTCGAGATAGGCCACATGTCCTCTTACTCAACATCATGTGGGGATTGTTACTGTATATTTTTTTTCAAAAACTGAGAAGTTGAATACGTACGATTTTCAGAGCCGGAATCGTCAAACGTAAGACGAACTTGAAAAACAACTTTGTTTCGAAGCAGGCCCAGGTCTTATTACTCAGCATTGCATGAGGATCATTACGTTACATTTTATTTCGAAAACGGAAAAGTTTTAAACGTGCAATTTTCGAGGCCGGAATTGTCAAACGTGATACGGAATCGAAAAATGACTTCGTTTCAAGACGGGGCATAGGTCTTGTTACTCAGCATCTTCTAAGGATCGTTACAGTTCATTTTATTTCCAAAACGAAAATATTTAGAACACACGATTTTCGAGGACAGAGTTGTTAAGCGTGATACGGACTCGAAAAACAACTTCATTTCAAGGCGGGCCGCACATCTTCTTACTCAGTATCGCGTGAGGATTGTTATGATCCATTTCATTTCGAAAATGAAGAAGTTGAATGCGTACAATTTTCTATGACGGAATTGTCAAATGTGATACAGGCTCGAAAATCAACTTTGTTTTGAGACGAGTCGAGCAACTTGTCACTCACATCGCATGACGATTGTTACGGTGCATTTTATTTCGAAAACGGAAGAAGATAGAAACGTATGATTTTCTGGGATGGAATCGTCAAACGTGATACGGACTCAAAAAACGACTTCATTTCGAGACAGGCCACATGTGTTCTTACTCAGCGTCTAGTGAGGATAGTTATGGTGCATTTTATTTCGAAAATAGAAAAGTTATAAATATATGATTGTCGAGGTCGGAACAGTCAAACATGGCACGGACTCGAAAAACGACTACGTTTCGATACGGGCCGCACATCTGCTTGCTCAGCATCACGTAAGGATCGTTACTGTGCATTTGATTTTAAAAAAGGAGAAGTTGAATACATACGATTTCGGGGCCGGAATTGTCAAATGTGACACGGACTAGAAAAACAACCACATTTCGAGATGGGCTGCGCATCTTCTTATTCATCATCACGTAAGGATTGTTATTGTACATTTGATTTCGAAAACGGAAAAGTTAAATACATACGATTTTTGAGGCCGGAATTGTCAAACGTGATACGAACTTGAAAAACAACTTCGTTTCGAGGCGGGTTGCTTGTCTCCTTACTCAGCATCTAATGAGGATCGTTACGGTGCATTTTATTTCCAAAACGGAGAAGTTGTAAAAGTATGATTGTCGAGGTTGGAATAGTCAAATGTGATATGGACTCGAAAAATGATTTCGTTCCAAGACAGGCCGCAAGTCTTCTTACTCAGCATCTTTTGAAGATCGTTACTGTATATTTTATTTCGAAAACAGAAAACTTGGATACGTACAAGTTTCAGGACCGGAATTGTTAAACATGATATGAACTCAAAAAATGACTTCGTTTTAAAATGGGGCACATGTCTTCTTACTCAGCATCGGGTGAGGAATGTTACGATGCATTTCATTTCGAAAACGGAGAAGTTGAATGCGTACAATTTTCTGTGACGGAATTGTCAAACGTGATACAGACTCGAAAAACTACTTCGTTTCGTGACGGGCTGCAGGTCTTGTCACTCAGCATCGCATGAGGATCTTTATGAGGTATTTTATTTTGAAAACGGAAGAAGTTGAATACGTGCGATTTTCGAATCCGGAATTGTCAAATGTGATACGAACTCGAAAAATGCTTCATTTCGAGGCAGGTTGCTGGTTTTCTTACTCAGCATCATGTGAGTATCATTACTGTATATTTTATTTCCAAAACGAAGAAGTTGAATTCGTACGATTTTCAGAGACGGAATTGTCAAATATGATACAAACTCGAGAAACGCTTCGTTTCGAGGCAGGTTGCTGGTCTTCTTACTCATCCTCAAGTGAGGATAGTTACGGTTTATTTTATTTCGAAAATAGAGAAGTTGTAAATGTATGATTTTCGAGGTCCAAATAGTCAAACGTGATACGGACTCGAAAATGACTTCGTTTCAAGACGGACCGCACGTCTTCTTACTTAGCATCGCGTGAGGATCATTAATGCATATTTTATTTCGAAAACGAAAAAGTTGGATACGTACAATTTTCGAGACTAGAATTGTCAAACGTGATACAAACTCAAAAAACGACTTTGTTTTGAGATGGGCTGCAGGTCTTCTTACTTAGCATAACGTGAGGATTGTTACTGTATATTTTATATCGAAAGCGGAGAAGTTGTAAACGTACGATTCTCAAGGTTGGGATAGTCAAATGTGATACAGTGTCGAAAAACGACTTCGTGTTGAAACAGGGCGCACGTCTTCTTACTCAGGATTGTCAAAAACAGAGAAGTTGAATGCGTAGGATTTTCTATGACAGAAATGTCAAACGTGACAAACTCGAAAAACTGCTTCGTTTCGAGACAGGTTGCAGGACTATTCACTCAGCATCGCGTGAGAATTGTTATGACGCATTTTATTTCGCAAACGAAATAAGTTGGAAACGTTCAATTTTTTGTGACGGAATTGTCACATGTGATACGGACACGAAAGATTACTTCGTTTCGAGACGGGCTGCAAGTCTTGTCACTCAGGATCGCGTGAGAATTTTTATGAGGCATCTTATTTTGAGAACAGAAGAAGTTGAATACATACGATTTTCGGGGCTGGAATTGTCAAACGTGATATGAATTCGAAAAACGACTTTGTTTTGAAGCAGGCCACAGGTGTTCTTACTTAGCATCGCGTGAGGATCGTGATGGTGCATTTTATATCGAAAACAGAGAAGTTGTAAGCGTATGATTTTTGAGGTTGAATAGTCAAACATAATACGGACTTGAAAACAACTTTGTTTTGAGACGGGCCGCAGGTCTTCTTACTCAACATCACGTGAGTATCGTTACTGTACATTTTATATCCAAAACAGAGAAGTTGAATTCGTACGATTTTCATAGACGAAATTGTCAAACGTGATACAAACTCGAAAAACGACTTCATTTCGAGGCAGGCCACTGGTCTTCTTACTCAGCATTGTGTGAGGATCGTTATTGTATATTTTATTTCAAAAACGGAAAAGTTGGATTAGTACGATTTTCGGGACCTGAATTGTGAAACGTGATACGAACTCGAAAAATGACTTTATTTTGAGACGAGCTGCAGGTCTTCTTAATCAGCATCACGTGATAATTGTTACTGTATATTTTATGTCGAAAGTGGAGAAGTTGTAAACGTGCGATTCTCGAGATCAGAATCATCAAACGTGATACGGTGTCGAAAAACGACTTCGTGTTGAAACAGGGCGCACGTCTTCTTAGCAAGGATTGCGCGAGAAACATTACGGTGCATTTTATTTCGAAAATGGAGAAGTTGAATGCACACGACTTTCTGTGACGGAATTGTCAAACGTGATACAGACTCAAAAAACAACTTCGTTTTGAGATGAGCCGCGCATCATGTCACTCTCATCGCATGAGGATCATTACGTTGCATTTTATTTCAAAAGCAAAAGAAGTTGAAAAAGTACAATTTTCTGAGACAGAATTTTCTAACGTGATACGGAGTCGACAAAATGATTTTGTTTCGAGACAGGCTGCAGGTCTTCTTATTCAGCATCGTCATCGTTTGAGGATTGTTACAGTGCTTTTTATTTCCAAAACAATGATGTTGAAAACGTACGATTTTCGTGAACAGAATAGTCAAACATGATATGAACTCGAAAAATGATTTCGTTTCGAGACGGGCCGCACGTCTTCTTACTCAACATGATTATTGTTACTATACATTTTATTTCGAAAACGGAGAAGTTGAATACGAACTCGAATTGTCAAGCATGATACGAACTCGAAAAAAGTCTTACGCAGTATTACGTGAGGATCGTTACGGTGCATTTCATTTCAAAAATAGAGAAGTTGAAAACGTACAATTTTCGGAGATGGAATAGCCAAATGTAATATGGACTCGAAAAACAACTATATTTAGAGACGGGCAACATGTCTTCTTACTCAGCATCACGTGAGGATCGTTACTGTACATTTTATTTTGAAAACGGAGAAGTTGAATGCGCACGATTTTCTGTGACGGAATTGTCAAATGTGATACAGGCTAGAAAAACGATTTCGTTTCGACACGGTTCGCACGTCTTCTTACTCAGCATCACGTGATGATTGTTACGGTGTAATTAATTTCAAAAATGGAGAAGTTGAATACGTACGATTTTCTGGGACGGAATTGTCAAATGTGGTACGGATTTAATAAACGACTTCATTTCGAGACGAACCACAAGTCTTCTTACCCAGCATCATATGAGAATTGTTACAGTGCAGTTTATTTTAAAAACGGAGACCTTGAAAACGTACCATTTTCGAGAGACAGAATTGTAGAACGTGATAAAGACTCGAAAAACGGCTTCATTTCAAGACAGGCCGCACATCTTCTTACTGAGCATTGCGTGACGATCATTGCGGTGTATTTTATTTCGAAATTGGAGAAGTTGAATGCAAACAATTTTCTGTCACGGAATTGTCAAACGTGATACAGACTCGAAAAACAACTTCGTTTCAAGACGAGCCATGCACCTTGTCACTTAAATCGCGTGAGGATCGTTACGGTGCATCTTATTTTGAAAACCGAAGAAGCTGTAAATGTATGATTTTTTGGGACGAAATCGTCAAACGTGGAACAGATTCGAAAAACGGCTTTATTTTGAGACGGGCTAACGTTTTCTCACTCAGCATCGCGTGAGGATCATTGCTGTATATTTTATTTCAAAAACAGAGAAGTTGAATACGTACGATTTTCAGGGCTGGAATTGTCAAACGTGATACAAACTCGAAAGACGACTTTATTTCGAAGCAAGCCACAGGTGTTCTTACTCAGCATTATATGAGAATCATTATAGTGCATTTTATTTCCAAAACAGAGATGTTAAAAACGTACGATTTTAGGAGACGGAATAGTCAAACGTGATACGGAGTCGAAAAATGACTATGTTTCGGGATAGGCCGCAGGTCTTTTTACCCAGCATCGTATGAAGATTGTTACAGTACATTTTATTTCCAAAATAGAGATGTTGAAAACGTACCATTTTCGGGGATGAAATTATCAAACGTGATAAAGACTCGAAAAATGACTTCGTTCCGAGACGAGCCTCACATCTTCTAACTCAGCATCATGTGAGGATCCTTACGGTGCATTTCATTTCGAAATCGGAGAAGTTGAATGCGTTTGATTTTCTAAGACGGAATTGTCAAACGTGACATGGACTTAAAAAACAACTTCGTTTTGAGACGAGCCATGCGCGCCATGTCACTCACATCGTGTGAGGATCATTATGATGCATTTTATTTCAAAAACAGAAAAAGCTGGAAACGTATAATTTTCTGGGATGGAATCGTAAAACGTGATATAGACTCCAAAAATGACTTCGTTTCAAGATGGGCCATACGTCTTCTTACTCAGCATCACATGAGAATCGTTACTGTATATTTTATTTCAAAAACGAAGAAGTTGAATACGTATGATTTTCGGGGGCCGGAATTGTCAAATGTGATACGAACTCGAAAAAAGACTTGTTTCCAGGCAAGCTGCTGGTCTTCTTACTTAGCATCATGTGAGGATCGTTATAGTGCATTTCATTTCGAAAACGGAGAGGTTGAATGCATACGATTTTCTGTAACGGAATTGTTAAACGTGATATATACTCCAAAAATAACTTCGTTTCGAGACAGGCCACGAGCCTTGTCACTCAGCATCGCCTGAAGATCGTGACGATGTATTTTATTTCGAAAACGGAGAAGTTGAATGCGTACAATTTTCTATGAGGGAATTGTCAAACGTGATACGGATTCGAAAAAGAACTTCGTTTCTAAGCGGGCTGTTGGTCTTCTTACTCAGCATCGCGTGAGGATCCTTACGGTGCATTTCATTTTGAAAAAAGAGTATTTGAATGGGTACATTTTTTTGTGACAGAATTGTCAAACATAATATAGACTCAAAAACTACTTCGTTTCTAGACGAGCCGCAGGTTTTGTTACTCAGCATCGTATGATGATAGTTACAGTGCATTTTATTTCCGAAACAGAGATATTAAAAACGTACGATTTTCGGAAACAAAATAGTCAAACGTGATACGGACTCGAAAATCCACTTTGTTTCAAGACAGAACAAACGTCTTCTTACTCAGCATCACGTGAGGACCGTTACTGTATATTTATTTTCGAAAACGGAGAAGTCGAAAACGTATGATTTTTAGGGCCGGAATTGTCAAACGTGATAAAAACACGAAAAATGATGATAAACTTACGTCTTGGGGAAATCTTGGGGTTCTTTACTATATTCGGTATTGGGTTTCGTCACACTATTGGTGAGGTTCGTATCATTTGGTATCAGAGCTTTGGTTTTAAGGCAAGTTTAAGTTATCCTTTACATCTTTATTGTTCCTTTACTTCTTCAATTTGAATTCTGAAAAAAAAAACCAAAAAAAATATATATATATATTGTGGGCAAATTCCTCCTTGAATGGTCCAAATTCAAATTTTGTATTTTGCTTTCTTCAATATATTTTGATTTCATTTTGTTATTTCTAGTTCCTAAAAAAAAAAAAAATAAAATAAAGCAAAAAAAAGAAAAAAAAAGAAAAAAAGAGAATTGTTGTTATTCATTATATTCATAATTTCTTATAGTATTGACCTAATATTCCTTATTCTTGATCCAATATTGTCATTGCTTGCATCAATTTCTTAAGAATTGCTTATTGAATCTTGTGATTTGTTTTGATTGCTTCGCATCTTAAAATTGTCATTGAAATTTTGATTAAGAGTATATGAGTATAAGAACATTTGAATGCTCAAACACGAGAGTGAGTGAAAACACGTAAGGGAGTGCTTGTGAGGTTTCTCACTTCATTTTGCAAATTTTAAATATGTCTCACAATCAAGAAGAAAATTCAACCTCGGGGGTACAACAACCAACTATCCCGAACCTAGCAAGCGTTATTGGGGGAGATGAGACGGATGATGAGGGCTGAGTTAGAACCAATCCATGAGAGGATGGATAGGTTGGAAGAAGAGACATCAAAAGGGCAATATCAAAGCTATTCCATTAGACAACCACCTAGGCAAGTGCAACCAAGGGTACAATAGGGTAATGTTGAGGATGATGAGGAGTTAGATGAATCACCAATGAATCGGGGCAAGAATATGCGTGGTTATGGGAATAGAGAAGTTAAGTTGGTAAACCTAAGTTGTTGGATAATGATTTAGGAAGCATTAAGGTGAAAATTCCAATGTTTTAAGGTAGAAACGATCTGGAAGCTTATGTAGAGTGGGAGAAGAAAATAGAAATCGTTTTCAATTGTCATAACTACTCCGAGATCAAAAAAGTAAAACTTGCGGCATTAAATTTACTGATTATGCTATTATTTGGTGGGATCAATTGTTGAAGGATAGGAGAAGAAATTAAGAACATCCTGTTGAAACATGGGATGAGATGAAGACAATAATGAGAAGACGTTTCATTCCCAGCTACTACTATCGGGAGTTGTTCGACAATTGCAGCATTTAACTCAAGGATTTAAAAGCGTAGATGAATACTATAAAGAGATGGAGGTTGCTGTGATCCGAGCAAATGTAGAGGAGGATAGAGAAGCTACCATGGCTAGATTCTTACATGGTTTAAATCATGAGATCACAGACGTGGTGGACATGTAACATTATCTAGAGTTGACAGATATGGTACACCAAGCTATCAAAGTTGAGCAACAATTGAAGCGAAGAAACATGGCTAGGAGAGGAGCAAGCATGACTGCTACAAACTCATGGAGATCAACTCTTAAACTGTAGGAATTTCCAACAATAAAGTCTAATTCCGAAGCTTCTAAGGATTCTAAACAAGTTGTGCCGCAAAAATAAGGTAACATTGAACCCACCGCTTCTAGAAATTGTGACATTAAGTGTTTCAAATATCAAGGAAGGGGTCATATAGCTAGCCAATGACCAAATAAAAGAGTAATGGTGATCAATGCTCAAGGAGAGATTCAGTCGGAAGGTGAAGAAGAAGATGAAATAGAAGACATGCCATCTCTTGAAGATAACTACGAAGGGCAATATGCTGCCGAAGAAAAATTATTAGTGGCAAGACGAGCTCTTAGCGCACAGATTAAGGAAGAAGAAAATGATCAACGGGAGAACTTGTTTCATACCGGTGTTTCGTCAACAACAAAGTTTGCTGCATTATAATTGATGGAGGAAGTTACACCAACGTGGCCAGCACCGAATTAGTGAAAAAATTGTCGTTACCTACCATGAAACATCCACGACGGTATCAGCTTCAATGGCTAAACAATTGTGGACAAATCAAGGTAATAAAATAAGTGTTGGTAGCATTCTCTATTGGCAAGTATAAGGATGAGGTCCATTGTGACGTGATTCCTATGCATGCATGTCACATCCTATTAGGCAGACCATGAGAGTATGATCGACGAGTCACATACGACGGTTTCACCAATAGATACTCTTTTACTTTCAAAAGGCAACCTATATCACTTATACCATTGACTTCAAAACAAGTTCTCGAAAACCAACTAAAGATGCAAAAAGTGAGTAAAAAGAAAAAGGAAAACGAGAAAGGTAAAAATGTGAAAGAGAGTGAGAGGAAAAATAAGAGAGTTGCAACGTTGATGTGTGAGAGAGAGAAAAAATACAATTTTATTGCAAAAAAAAGTGAGATCAAGATAACTTTACTTTCACAATAGCCCCTTATAGTATTATGTACAAGAAGGCCTTTTTGCGTATTGATGATTTTGCCGAATCCTTGCCGAGCAATGTTATGTTTGTTTTGCAAGAATTCGAGAATGTCTTTCTTGATGAGATGCCCTCTGGTTTACCTCCAATTCGAGGAAGTGAACATCAAATTGATTGTATACCTGGTGCAACAATTCCAAACCGACCAGCTTATAGAAGTAATCCCGAGGAGACAAAGGAACTTCAACGACAAGTTAATGAGCTGATGTTGAAAGGGTATGTTAGAGAAAGTGATACGAACCTCGCCAATAACGTGACAAAACCCAACACCGAATGTAGTAAAGAACCCCAAGGTTTCCCAAGATGCAAGTTTAAAAAGCTTTGACTCGATATCTATCTAGATAAGAACTAAGATTATGATTTACTCAAACGCTACACCAAGAATCCTTAAGAAAACACTTAAGAATTTAGATGATAAGTTTGGTTGTTTTGAACGCCAAAAAAATTAAATTTGAAGAGCTCAAGACAAGAACTTATAAAAAATAATTTAATACTTAAAATTGCTTGTTTCATTTTAAGAAGCAAAAGCCTTTTTATAGGCAAATATAAAGGGAAAATGTCAAAAGTTAGGCTATCAATCCTACCTAACAATTTGACAAAATAAATTCAAACTTTATGACTTTTAAAACCTATAAATTTAAACATGAAAACATAAGCAATGACGTCATATATATATATATATATATATGACATAATCAATGACGTCGAATGTGTATGATGTAAGTGATTACATCATTTTAAGATTATTAAAATTACATAAATGGACTATAATTTTCGAACATTTTCATATTAGTCTTCTTGGACTCCGATTGCTTGAATGATGTTTACTTAGCCTAATTCTTCAAGACATGTATCTTGAATTATATTTGAATCACACATCTTTTTAATTAGTCCATTTAAGACACTTTCTTGGCTCTAGCTCTTGTAATCGGTCCACTCGGCACGCTTAGCGAATATATAGATGCTATATTTGAGTGTCTCCAACCTTATGTTTGAGGTTCTCCTCTTGTTTACGTGGTTGCACAAATTCGTTTGCATCAGAAAATATGAGTTGTTGTGCGGTTTCGGTGCTACTAGTGCCTAAGAAAGATGGGATATGGAGGATGTGTATTGATTGCCAAGTTATCAATAGTATTACGGTAAAGTATCGACATCTCATTCCTCGATTAGATGATATATTAGATGAATTGCATGGATCTTGTGTGTTTTCTAAAATTGATCTTAAGAGTGGATACCATCAAATTAGGATGAAAGTAGGGGATGAGTGGAAAACTTCATTTAAAACAAAATATGATTTGTATAAATGGTTAGTTATGCCTTTTGGGTTAACTAATGCACCTAGTACTTTCATGAGACTTATGAACCGTGTTTTGAATGCTTTCATTGACAAATTCGTAATAGTCTATTTTGACGATATCTTGATTTATAGCAAAAACTTGAATGATCACGTTGAACATTTAAAACTTGTTTTAAAGGTTTTAAGGAAAGAAAGACTATTTGCTAATTTTAAGAAATGTATATTTTGCATGGATAAGCTTGTGTTTGTTGGTTTAGCTGTAAATGCTAAAGGGATTGAGGTCGATGAGGAGAAGGTGAAGGCAATTCAAGAATGGCCAACACCTACTTTGACGAATCAAGTAAGAAGCTTTCATGGATTGGCCAGTTTTTATCAGCGCTTTGTTCTAGATTTTAGTAGCATAGCTGCACCCTTAACCGAAATCATCAAGAAGAACATTCCGTTTAAGTGGGGAAAAGAGCAAGAAAAGGCATTCAAACTCATTAAAGAAAAATTGACTAATACATCTTTACTTGTTTTACTTGAACCAAGAGATTGGGTATGGTTGCATATGAGGAAGGATCGTTTTCCCGAGGAAAGACGATCTAAACATCTACCAAGGGGAGATGACCCATTTCAAGTAGTGGAACGCATTAATGATAATGCCTACAAACTTGAACTATCAGGTGAGTATGGGGTTAGTACAAACATTAATATTTCTAACTTATCTCCTTTTGATGTAGGTAGCGATTTGAGAACAAATCCTTTTCAAGAGGGGGAGAATGATGCAAACGAAGTTGTGCAACCACGTAAACAAGAGGAGAACCTCAGACATAAGGTTGGAGACACTCAATTGAAGCATCGCGTGAGGAACATTACAGTGCATTTCATTTCGAAAACGGACAAGTTGAATGTGTACAATTTTTTGTGATGGAATTGTCAAACGTGATACAGACTCGAAAAATTATTTCATTTCGAGACGGGTTATAAGTCTTGTCACTCAGTATCGCGTGAGGATCTTTATGAGGGATTTTATTTCGAAAATGGAAGAAGTTGAATACGTACGATTTTCAGGGCCGGAATAGTCAAACGTTATAGGAACTCGAAAAACGGCTTCGTTTTCAGGCAAGCTGTAGGTCTTCTTACTCAGCATTGCGTAAGGATCGTTACTGTATATTTTATTTCGAAAACGGATAAGTTGGATTTGTATGATTTTCAGGATCAGAATTGTCAAACGTGATACGAACTCGAAAAATGACTTCGTTTTGAGACGAGCCGTATGATATCTGAAAAGGGTTGCAATAAACTCTCCTCCTAAGGTTCACAATAAAAGGGATATAAAAACACCACCCTAATTTGCTGCTGAAGGTTGTAGAACTCAAAAGAATACACTCACCACTCTAGGAAAAATTCTCCAAGAGATACAGAGTATAAAACACAAGAATTTTATTAAATTCAACTTCAAAACTACTTGGTTTTAATACTATATACTTGAAGCCTTTATATATGCTCTTACAAGGAAAGAAATGTCAAAGGTTAGGCTAACAACTTCTAGAAATTTCAATAGTTAGACCAACAACCACTACCTAACTTTGACAAACTTATACAAATATTTAAAACTCTTTGAAAATAAATCCAAACAGCTAATATTTTGAATTACAACTCTCCAAATCCTTTTATCATCTAAAAATTAAACAAAATACATTGAATTTAAGTTAAAAAATCTTTAAAATTTGTGTATCCAGATTTTACCTTGAAAATGAACAAATTGTGAAGAAGTTGTCATAACTTTCTCTAGAGAACTCCAAATGATAAATCGTAAAATTTTACAGAAAGCTTACTTCTTCAACTTTCCAATAGCACCAACCTTTTCTAAAATATTACTTCAATGAATGCAGTTTAAATTTCAAAATTATCCCTCTGACATTGTTTTCATAACTTAGTAAATTAGGGTAATTTTCTTGAACTTATTGGCACTTAAGTTCTGCTCTTAAAGTTTGGACACTCCTGTGTTAATCTCCCCTAATTCAAAAATAAAGACTCTCCTGAGTCTCCAATCTCTGATTCTATGATATAACCTAAGATTGTTGTTTCTTGCATTTCAGTTCTTCTTCTTTAGATGTTCGAAACTCCATTGTGCTTCACTTGTCCACTTAAACGAGAAAGCTTTCAAGCATTCAATGATTGCAGCAATGGTGTTGAAATTTTTTATGAATCTCCAGTAATATGAGCTTACTCCATTGAAGCTTTGGATGTCATGAAGTTTAAGTGAAATTTCCTCTGGAACAGCATCACAAAACTCTTCAAAAAGATGCTTTATGATCTGTGGTGGTTCATTGCCATCTTCATTTTCTCCCAAAACAAGAAGATCAAAAATATTTCTACTCTTCTTTGCCTTTCTTTTAAACTTGAAAAGAGTACGAAAAATGTCTCTCTCCTTTGAAAAGTTTAGTAACATTTGTCATATTGTCAGGATTTAAAACACTCTTGATACCACTTATTCCTAAAAGAATAAGTATTTTCAAAACTACCATACATGTTCTTTCTAACATATTTCCAAGGGTATCTATTTAAATGATAACAATTCATAGGAACAACTTCAAATCAAGTTTCATTTTGATACTTCCCCTCAACAGAAAATGAAACAAAGTAGTGTTTGGTTACCTTACTTTCAACTTCTTCATCTCCTTTCGTATACTTTTCCACTTCAGTCTCCATTTCATCTTTATGAAATTTTGCTCCTTCAAAGGTCCTATGAATAGGTTCTACCTCATCTTCTTCCTCCTCTGCATAGTCATCATACGTTGCTTTTGGGTAGTCTTCCTCTTCTTCTGCTTCAACAATGGATTCACGGACATGTTGCACATCATCTTCTTCCTCTATGTAGTCTTCATATTCTGCCTCCATGTAGTCTTCTCTATCTCCTTCATCAATAAGATTTTCATTGACAGTTTCTTCACGTTGTTGACTTCTTTGTAAATTTTCATATGCCTCAAAAAGTTGTTGAATTTGATTGAGTTGTCTTCTCATATCTTGTAATTGAGTATCATGGGGATAAGCTTTGGTGATTGAAGGGCCTTCCTCAGATTTTTTTTGACGATGACAAGTAGCCATGGAACCTTGAGCTCTGATACCAAATTGATACCGAAAAATGGAAGTTTGTGTGGGGATTTAGGTTTTTTACTAAATAAGGGTTGAAATAAGCTCTCCTTCTAAGGTTCACAATAAAAGGGATACAGAAACACCACCCTAATTTGATGCCTACGATTGTAGAACTCAAAAGAACACACTCACCACTTTAGGAAAAATTCTCCAAGAGATACAGAGTATAAAACACAAGAATTTTATTAAATTCAACTTCAAAACCACTTTTTTTTAATACTATATACTTGAAGCCTTTATATAGGCTCTTACAAGAAAAGAAATGTCAAAAGTTAGGCCAACAACCCCTAAAAATTTCAATAGTTAAGCCAACAACCATAACCTAACTTTGACAAACTTATACAAATATTTAATACTCTTGGAAAATAAATCCAAACAGCTAATACTTTGAATTACAACTCCCCAAATTTTGTTATCATCTAGAAATTAAACAAAATACATTGAATTTAAGTTAAAAAATCTTTAAAATTCGTGCATCCAAATTCTGCCTTGAAAATGAACATGTTGTGAAGAAGTTGTCATAACTTTCTTTGGAGAACTCCAAATGCTAAACCGTAAAATTCTATAGAAAGCTTACTTCTCCAACTTTCCAATGGCACCAACCTATTTCTAAAATATTGCTTCAATGAATACAGTTTAAATTTTGAAATTACTCCTCTGACATTGTCTTCATAACTTAGTAAATTAGGGTAATCTTCTTGAACTTATTAGCAGTTAAATTCTGCTCTTAAACTTTGGACACTCCCGTGTCACCGCATATCTTCTTACTCAGTATCGCTTGAGAATCGTTACTATGCATTTTATTTCGAAAACGTAGAAGTTGAATACGTATGATTTTCGGGGCCGGAATTATCAAACTTGATGTGAACTCGAAAAACGACTTCGTTTCGAGGCAGGCCGCAGGTCTTCTTACTCAGTATCGCATGAGGATCATTATGGTGCATTTTATTTCGAAACAGAGAAGTTGTAAACATACGATTTTCGAGGTCGGAATAGTCAAACGTAATACGGACTTGAAAAACGAGTACGTTTCGAAACGAGCCGCACGTCTTCTTACTTAGCATCGCATAAGGAATGTTATGGTATATTTCATTTCGAAAACGGAGAAGTTAAATGCATACGATTTTCTGTGACGAAATTGTCAAACCTGATATAGACTCGAAAAACTATTTCGTTTCGAGACAGGCTGCAGGTCTTCTCACTCAGCATTGCGTGAGGAATGTTATGGTATATTTCATTTCGAAAACGGAGAAGTTAAATGCATACGATTTTCTGTGACGAAATTGTCAAACCTGATATAGACTCGAAAAACTACTTCGTTTCGAGACGGGCTGCAGGTCTTCTCGCTCAGCATTGCGTGAAGATCGCTATGAGGCATTTTATTTCAAAAACAAAAGTTAGAACAGGCATTTTCTGTGGGGGGAATTGTCACATGTGATACAGACTCAAAAAACGACTTTGTTTCGAGGCAGGCCACACGTCTTCTTACTCAATATCACGTGAGGATTGTTACTGTATATTTTATTTTGAAAACAGAGAAGTTGAATACGTACAATTTTCGGGGGCCGGAATTGTCAAACATGATACGAACTCGAAAAACGACTTCGTTTCCAGGCGGGCTGCTGGTCTTCTTAATCAGCATCGTGTGAGGATCGTTAGAGTGTATTTTATTTCGAAATGGAGAAGTTGTAAATGTACGATTTTCGAGGTTAGAATATTCAAACGTAATACGGACTCAAAAAACGAGCACATTTCGAAACGGGCTGGACATCTTCTTACTCAGCATCACGTGAGGAATGTTACAGTGCATTTCATTTTGAAAACGAAGATGTTGAATGCGTGCGATTTTTTATGACGGAATTGTCAAACGTGATACAGGCTCAAAAAATTACTTTGTTTCAAGACGGCCTACAGATCTTGTAACCAGCATCGCGTGAGGATCGTTATAAGACATTTTATTTCGAAAACGGAAAAAGTTGAATACGTACGATTTTCGGGTCGAAATTGTCAAACGTGATACGAATTTGAAAAACGACTTCGTTTCGAGGCAGGTTTCTAGTCTTCTTGCTTAGCATTGAGTGAGGATCGTTACAGTGCATTTTATTTCGAAAACGGAGAAATTGTAAACGTATGATTCTCGAGGTCAGAATAGTCAAACGTGATATGGACTCGAAAAACGACTTCGTATCGAGACGGGCCGCAGGTCTTCTTACTCAGCATCGCTTGAGTATCGTTACTGTACATTTTATTTCCAAAACGGAGATGTTGAAAACATACATTTTGTGGGACAGAATAGTCAAACATGATACAGACTCGTAAAACGACTTTATTTTGAGGCAAGCCGCAGGTCTTGTTACTCAGCATCGTATGAGGATCATTACAATGCATTTTATTTCCAAAACGGAGATGTTGAAAACGTATGATTTTAGGAGGCAGAATAGTCAAACGTGATACGGATTTAAAAAACGACAACGTTTCTAGACTGCCACATGTCTTCATACTTAACATCGCGTGGGGATTGTTACTGTATATTTTATTTAAAAAATGGAAAAGTTGAATGCTTACAATTTTCGGGGCTGGAATTGTCAAACGTGATGCGAACTCGAAAAATAACTTCGTTTCGAAGCAGGCCGTAGGTTTCTTACTCATCATAGCGTGAGGATCATTATAGTGCATTTTATTTCGAAAATGGAGAAGCTGTAAACGTGTGATTTTCGAGGCCGGAATTGTCAAACGTGATACGGAATCAAGAAATGACTTCGTTTCAAGACTAGCCGCAAGTCTTTTTACTCAGCATCATATAAGGATTGTTACAGTGCATTTTATTTCCAAAATGGAAAAATGACTTTGTTTCGAGACGGACTGCACATCTTCTTACTCAGCATCACGTGAGGATCATTACGGTGTATTTCATTTTGAAAACGGAGAAGTTCAATACGTACGATTTTCTGTGACAGAAATGTCAAACATGATATAGGCTCAAAAAATAACTTTATTTCGAGACGAGCTGCGCGCCTTGTCACTCACAACGCGACAGGATCGTTACGGTACATTTTATTTGGAAAACGGAAGAAGTCGGAAACGTATGATTTTCTGGGACGGAATTGTCAAATGTGATACGGACTTGAAAAACAACTTCGTTTCAAGACGCCACGTTCGTCTTTTTACTCAGCATCGCGTAAGGATCGTTACTGATACGAACCCCGAGTATATTAAACTTGAGACCCAATATCTTTACGCATGGAAGCAACTTCTTGGAAAGCTAAATCAGATTCACCCAAGTCTGTAACCCAATTTCAACTTGTGAAATAGAACCTTAGAATAAATACCCTCAAAGTAATTAGCTTTGATTGTAAGAACCTTGATTCAAGCAAGAATCAAAATAAGAGAAAACACTCTCAATTTAATTTCATTCAAGAAAAGTAATTGCTGCCTCCATGGGAGCATGTGGCTGAATATATAAGGGTACAGGAGATAAGTAACCCTAATTGTAGTGTTTGGCCACAAAATTAAACTTATTCTAACTTTAAATAAAATAAACTGAATTTGGGCTTAATAATTACCATTAACAGCCCAAACACATAACAAATTATAAATATATGTTTACAAATAAGACTAAAATAGATGATGGGCTTGAACAGCAATTTAGCCCAAACTGGCACATGGAATCCGAAACTTGCATCATGATGACGATCTGATTCGAACTGCAATTAAAAGAATTTGAACATGCTTGCTTAGCCTTGAGACATCATTCGAATATGGTCTTATACAAATTTGAGAAGTTGAATTCCGTAGAAGCTTTAATCTTCAGGTTTTACCTTCTTGTACTTATGTCAATGTTACCAAGCTCTGATTATTGTCTTGAAGTCCAAGCTTGATATTTGACTCTTTCTTACACTCTTGAATTGTTGTAAGATCATCCCACAAACCTTGAATCATCCCATTCAATGCATCTTTGAATTTCTTCATTCTTGCTCTTGTAACGGGACCATTAGGTAGCTGAATTGGATCATTGCTCTTGTGTGCATTCGTATTTGCATCATTCCCTCGCTCCTCAAGATGATTCGTCCACGAATCTTCACCATCTACATCAAAAGGAGAAAGATCAGCCACATTAAAAGTTGCATTCACAGTATACTCACCAGGAAGATCCAATTTATAGGCATTATCATTGATCTTCTCATCAACTTGAAATGGACCATCTCCTCTTGGATGTAGCTTTGACTTCCTTTGAGTTGGAAACCTTTCCTTTCGCATATGTACCCAAACCCAATCACCAGGCTCGAATACAACGCGCCTTTGTCCTTTGTTTACTTGGCTTGTAATTTGTTGATTCTTCTTTTCAATGTTCTTGCGCACATCTGCATGTAGTTTTCTCACCAATTCTGCCTTTGTTTTCCCATCTAAGCTAGTTCTTTCATCACAAGGTAAAGGAACTAAATCCAAAGGAGTTAGTGGGTTAAAACTATAAACAATTTCAAATGGTGAAAAACCAGTAGTAGAATGCACAACTCTATTATATGCGAATTCAACAAATGGAATGCACTCTTCCCAATTCTTCAAATTCTTTTGGACAATAGCACGCAACAAAGTTCCCAAAGTCCTATTCACAACTTCTGTTTGACCATCAGTTTGTGGGTGACAAGTAGTAGAATATAACAATTTAGTACCCAATTTACTCCACAAAACTTTCCAAAAATGACTTAGAAACTTCACATCTCTATCACTAACTATAGTTTTTGGAATGCCATGCAAACGCACTACTTCCCTAAAGAACAGATTTGCAATATTAGTGGCATCATCAGTTTTATTACAAGGTATAAAATGTGACATCTTGGAAAACCTATCAACCACTACAAAAATAGAATCTTTTCCCTTTTTCGATCTAGGTAAACCCAAAACAAAATCCATGAAAATATTAGTCCAAGGTTCACTAGAAACAGGTAAAGGAGTATACAAACCTTGATTTAAAACTTTAGATGTAGCTTGTTTGCATACAACACATCTATCACAAACTTTTTGCACATCATTTTTCATTTTAGGCCAATAGAAGTGTTCATCTAAAGTGTCTAAAGTTTTTGTAATGCCAAAATGTCCCATTAAACCACCCCCATGAGACTCTTTTACAAGCAATTCTCTCAGAGAACAAATAGGTATGCACAATTTATTTTCTTTACACAAAAACCCATCCATTCTATAGAACTTACCATATGCAGCTTTCTCACATGCTTTGAAAATGCTAAAAAAGTCAGTATCATCATCATAAAGAGTTTTAATATATTCAAATCCAAGCATTCTTGCATCTAAAGCATTAAGTAAAGTATACCTCCTTGAAAGTGCATCAGCCACAACATTATCTTTACCTTGCTTGTATTTAATCATATAAGGAAAAGTCTCAATAAATTCGACCCATTTGGCATGTCGTTTGTTCAACTTACCTTGACTTTTAATGAACTTCAAAGATTGATGGTCAGTATGAATAACAAATTCCTTAAGCCATAAGTAATGCTGCCAATTCTCCAAAGCTCTAACCAAAGCATAAAGCTCTTTGTCGTAAGTAGGATAATTCAATGAGGCGCCATGGAACTTTTCACTAAAGTAGGCAATTGGCCTTTTTTCCTGCATAAGAACAGCCCCAATACCCAATCCTGATGCATCACATTCAAGTTCAAAAGTATTAGCAAAGTTAGGCAAGGCAAGAATGGGTGCCTTACAAAGCTTATCTTTCAATAAAGTAAATGCATGCTCTTGTTTTTTGTCCCACTTAAAAGTACAATTCTTTTTAATTACCTCTGTAAGAGGTGCCGCAATGGTGCTAAAATCTTTTATAAATCGTCTATAAAAACTAGCCAATCCATGAAAACTTCTTACCTCACTTACCGATTTAGGAGTAGGCCAATTTTTAATAGCACTTACCTTCTCTTCATCAACTTCAACGCCTTGAACACTTACCACGAAACCTAAAAACACAATTCGATCTAAACAAAAAGAACACTTTTAAAAGTTAGCTCTGATACTAAACTGATACGAACCCCGAGTATATTAAACTTGAGACCCAATATCTTTACGCATGGAAACAACTTCTTGAAAAGCTAAATCAGATTCACCCAAGTCTGTAACCCAATTTCAACTTGTGAAATAGAACCTTAGAATAAATACCCTCAAAGTAATTAGCTTTGATTGTAAGAACCTTGATTCAAGCAAGAATCAAAATAAGAGAAAACACTCTCAATTTAATTTCATTCAAGAAAAGTAATTGCTGCCTCCATGGGAGCATGTGGCTGAATATATAAGGGTACAGGAGATAAGTAACCCTAATTGTAGTGTTTGGCCACAAAATTAAACTTATTCTAACTTTAAATAAAATAAACTGAATTTGGGCTTAATAATTACCATTAACAGCCCAAACACATAACAAATTATAAATATATGTTTATAAATAAGATTAAAATAGATGATGGGCTTGAACAGCAACTTAGCCCAAACTGGCACATGGAATCCGAAACTTGCATCATGATGACGATCTGATTCGAACTTCAATTAAAAGAAGTTGAACATGCTTGCTTAGCCTTGAGACATCATTCGAATATGGTCTTATACAAATTTGAGAAGTTGAATTCCGTAGAAGCTTTAATCTTCAGGTTTTGCCTTCTTGTACTTGTGTCAATGTTATCAAGCTCTGATTATTGTCTTGAAGTCCAAGCTTGATATTTGACTCTTTCTTACACTCTTGAATTGTTGTAAGATCATCCCACAAACCTTGAATCATCCCATTCAATGCATCTTTGAATTTCTTCATTCTTGCTCTTGTAACGGGACCATTAGGTAGCTGAATTGGATCATTGCTCTTGTGTGCATTCGTATTTGCATCATTCCCTCGCTCCTCAAGATGATTCGTCCACGAATCTTCACCATCTACATCAAAAATGTATCATTTTTGGGGACGGAATTGTCAAACGTGATAAAAACTCAAAAAATGACTTCGTTTCAAGACGGGCCACACATCTTCTAACTCAGCATCGCGTACAGTGTATTTCATTTCTAAATTGGAGAAGTTGCTCAGAATTTTCTGTGATGGAATTGTGAAACGTGGTACAGACTCGAAAAACAACTTCGTTTCGAGACGAGCCACGCACCTTGACACTCACATCGTGTGAGGATTGTTACGGTGTATTTTATTTTGAAAATGGAAGAAGCTGGAAACGTATGATTTTCTGGGACGGAATCGTCAAACGTGATACAGACTCGAAAAACAACTTCGTTTCGAGATGGGCCGCACGTGTTCTTACTCAGCATCATGTAAGAATCGTTAATGTACATTTGATTTCGAAAACGGAGAAGTTGAATACATACGATTTTCGGGGCTGGAATTGTCAAACATGATACAAACTCGAAAAACAACTTCGTTTCGAGGCGGGTTGCTCGTCTCCTTACTCAGCATCTAGTGAGAATTGGTATGGTGCATTTTATTTCGAAAAGGGAAAAATTATAAACGTATGATTGTCGAGGTCGGAATAGTCAAACGTGACACAGACTTAAAAAAGGACAGCGTTTCAAGACGGGCCACACGTCTTCTTTCTCAGCATTGCGTAAGGATCGTTATTGTACATTTGATTTCGAAAACGGAGAAGTTAAATACATACGATTTTCGGGGCCGGAGTTGTCAAACATGATACGAACTCGAAAAACAATTTCGTTTCGAGGCGGGTTGCTCGTCTCCTTCCTCAACATCTAGTGAGGATCGTTACGGTGCATTTTATTTCGAAAACAAAGAAGTTGTAAACATACGGACTAGAAAAACGTCTTTGTTTCGAGACGGGCCACAGGTGTTCTTACTCAGCATTGCGTGAGGATCATTACAGTGTATTTCATTTCGAAAATGGAGAAGTTGAATGCGTATGATTTTTTGTAACGTAATTGTCAAACGTGATACAGACTCCAAAAATAACTTTGTTTCAAATCGGTCCACAAATCTTGTCACTCAGCATCGCATGAGGATCGTTACGATGCAATTTATTTCGAAACGGAGAAGTTGAATGCGTACAATTTTCTGTGACGGAATTGTCAAACGTGATATAGACTCAAAAATGAACTTCATTTTGAGGCGGGCTGCTGGTCTTCTTACTCATCATCGCGTGAGGATCGTTACATGTGCTTTTTATTTTGAAAATGGAGAAGTTGTAAATGTACGATTTTCGAGGTCGAAATAGTCAAACGTGATACAGACTTAAAAAACAAGTTTGCTTCGAGTCGAGCCACAGGTATTCTTACTCAGCATTATATGAGGATTGTTACAGTTTATTTTATTTCCAAAACGGAGATGTTGAAAACATGCAATTTTCGGAGACGAAATAGTCAAATGTGGTACGGACTAGAAAACGATTATGTTTCGAGACGGGCTGCACGTCTTCTAACTCAGCATCACGTGAGGATCGTTATTGTTCATTTTCTTCCGAAAACAGAGAAGTTGAATACATACGATTTTGGGGCTAGAATTGTCATAAGTGATACAACCTCAAAAATCGACTTTGTTTCGAGGTGGGCCACAGGTCTTCTTACTCAGCATCACATAAGGATTGCTATGTAGCATTTTATTTCGAAAACGAAGAAATTCAAAACGTATGATTTTTGGGGTTGAAATTGTCAAACGTGATACTAACTCGAAAAACGACTTCGTTTAGAGGCGGGCTGCAGGTCTTCTTATTCAGCATCTCGTGAGAATCGTTACCATGCATTTGATTTTGAAAACGGAGAAGTTAAATTCATACAATTTTCTGTGATGGAATTGTCGAACGTGATACGGAGGCCAAAAACTACTTCGTTTCGAGACGGGTCACACGTCTTGTTACTCAGCATCACCTAAGGATCGTTATGTGTGTATTTTATTTCAAAAACAGAGAAGTTGTAAACATACGATTTTCGAGGTCGGAATAGTGAAACGTGATAAGAACTCAAAAAATGACTTTGTTTCGAGATGGGCCGCAGGTCTTCTTACTCAGCATCGTATGAGAATTGTTACAGTGTATTTTATTTCCAAAACGAAGATGTGGAAATCATACAATTTTCGGGCACGGAATAGTCAAGCATGATATGGACTCGAAAAACGACTACGTTTTGAGACGGGCCGCACGTCTTCTTACTCAGCATATCGTTACTGTATAATTTATTTCAATAACGGAGAAGTTGAATACGTACTATTTTCGGGGCTATAATTGTCAAACGTGATACAACGTCAAAGATCGACTTCGTTTTGAGGTGGGCCATAGGTCTTCTTACTCAGCGTCGCATATGGATTGCTATCTAGCATTTTATTTCGAAAATGGAGAAGTTGAAAACGTAAGCTTTTTGGGGCCGGAATTGTCAAACGTGATACAAACTCAAGAAACGACTTCGTTTAGAGGGAGGTCACAGGTTTTCTTACTCAGCATTGTGCTAGAATCATTACGGTGTATTTCATTTCAAAAACTGAGAAGTAGAATTTGTACGATTTTCTTTGACGAAATTGTCAAACGTCATACAGACTCGTAAAACGACTATGTTTTGAGACGGGCTGCATGTCTTCTTCCTCAGCATCGCATAAGATCATTACGGTGCATTTTATTTAGAAAACGGAGAAGTTAAATACGTACAATTTTCAGACTCAAAATTGTCAAACGTGATACGAACTCAAAAAAACAGCTTCGTTTCGAGGGGGGTTGCTGGTCTTCTTACTTGGCATCGTGTGAGGATCGTTACGTGTGCAACTTATTTTGAAAACAGAGAAGTTGTAAACGTACGATTTTCTAGGTCGGAATAGTCAATTGTGATACGGACTCAAAAAAAGACTTCATTTTGAGGCAGATTGCAGGTCTTCTGACTCAGCATCGCGTGAGGATTGTTACAATGTATTTTATTTCGAAACGGAGAAGTTGTAAACGTATGATATTTGAGGTCGGAATAGTCAAACGTAATACGAACTTGAAAAATGAGTACGTTTCGAAATACGCTGCACGTCTTCTTACTCAGCATCGTGTGAGGAATGTTACGGTGCATTTCATTTCGAAAACAGAGAAGTTGAATGCGTACAATTTTCTGTGATGAAATTGTCAAATATGATACAGACTCGAAAAATTACTTTGTTTCGAGATGGACTGCAGGTCTTGTCACTCAGTATCACATGAGGATCATTTTCGAAATGGAAGAAGTTGAATACGTCGATTTTTGGGTCTGGAATTATCAAACGTGATACGAACTCGAAAAACGCTTCGTTTCGATGCAGGTTGCTGGTCTTCTTACTCATCCTCGAGTGAGGATAGTTACAGTGCATTTTATTTCAAAAACGGAGAAGTTGTAAACGTATGATTTTTTAGGTCAAAATAGTCAAACGTGATACGGACATGAAAAACAACTTCGTTTGGAAAAGATGAATACGTACGATTTTCGAAGACGGAATTGTCAAACGTGATACAAACTCAAAAAACAACTTCGTTTCGAGACAGGCTACAGGTCTTCTTACTCAGCATCGCGTGAGGATCGTTACTGTATATTTTATTTTGAAAACAGAGAAGTTGGATACGTACGATTTTCGGGACCGGAATTGTCAAACGTGATACGAGCTCGAAAAACAAATTTGTTTTGAGATGGGCTGCAGGTTTTCTTACTCAGCATCATGTGAGGATTGTTACTGTATATTTTATGTCGAAAGCGGTGAAGTTGTAAACGCATGATTCTCGAGGTCGGAATCATCAAACGTGATACGGTGTCAAAAAACAACTTCGTGTTGAAACGGGGCGCACGTCTTCTTAGTCAGCATCGCTTGAGAAATGTTACGGTGCATTTCATTTCGAAAATGGAGAAGTTGAATGCGTACGATTTTCTGTGATGGAATTGTCAAACATGATACAGACTCGAATAATTACTTCGTTCGAGACGAACCGCGCATCTTGTGACTCTCATCGCGTGGGGATCGTTACTATATATTTTATTTCGAAAATGGAAGAAGTTAAACAAGTACAATTTTTTGAGACGGAATTGTCTAACGTGATACGGACTAGAAAAAGAATTTCGTTTCGAGACGGGCTGCAGGTCTTCTTATTCAGCATCGTATGAGGATCGTTACAGTGCATTTTATTTCCAAAACGAAGATGTTGAGAATGTATTATTTTCCGGAATAGAATAGTCAAACGTGATACGAACTCAAAAAATGACTTTGTTTCAAGACGAGCCGCACATTTTCTTACTCAGCATCGTGTGAAAATTGTTACTGTACATTTTATTTCAGAAACGGAGAAGTTGAATGCGTACGATTTTCGGTGCCAAAATTGTCAAAAGTGATTCGAACTCAAAAAACGACTTCGTTTCCAGGCGGGCTGCTGGTCTTCTTACTCACCATCGCATGAGGATCGTTACAGTATATTTTATTTCGAAAACAGAGAAGTTGAATGCATACAGTTTTCTATGACAGAATTGTCAAACATGATACGGACTCGAAAAATAACTTTGTTTCGAGGTGGACTGCTGGTCTTTTTACTCACTATCGTGTGAGGATCGTTACGTGTGTATTTTATTTTGAAAACGAAGAAGTTGTAAAAGTACGATTTTCTAGGTCGAAATAGTCAATTGTGATATGGACTCAAAAAACAACAACATTTCGAGACGAGCCGCATGTCTTCTTACTCATCGTCGTGTGAGGATTGTTATTGTATATTTTATTTCGAAAACGGAAGAAGTTGAAAAAGTATAATTTTCTGAGACGGAATTGTCTAACGTGATGCGAACTAGAAAAACAATTTCGTTTCGAGACGGGCTACAGGTCTTCTTATTCAGCGTCATATGAGGATCTTTACAGTGCGTTTTATTTCCAAAACGGAGATGTTGAAAATGTACAATTTTCGGGAACAGAATATTCAAACGTGATACGAACTCGAAAAACAACTTTATTTCAAGACGGGCCCGCATATTTCTTACTCAGTATCGTGTGAGAATTGTTACTGTATATTTTATTTCAGAAATGGATAAGTTCAATGCCTATGATTTTCGGGGCCAGAATTGTCAAACGTGATTCGAACTCAAAAAACGACTTCGTTTTCAGGCAGGCTGCTGGTCTTCTTACTCACCATCACGTGAAGATCGTTACAGTATATTTTATTTTGAAAACAGAGAAGTTAAATGCGTACGATTTTTTGTGACAGAATTGTCAAATGTGATACGGACTCAAAGAACGACTTCGTTTCAAGGCGGGCTGCTGGTCTTTCTACTCAGCATCGTGTGAGGATCGTTATGTGTGTATTTTATTTTAAAAAAGGAAAAGTTGTAAACGTACGATTTTCTAGGTCGGAATAGTCAATTGTGATGCGGACTCAAAAAACAACAACGTTTCAAGACGGGCCGTATGTCTTCTTACTCAGTGTCACGTGGGCATCAACACTGTATATTTTATTTCGAAAACGGAAGAAGGTGAAAAAGTACAAATTTCTGACACGGAATTGTCTAACGTGATACGGACTTGAAAAACAATTTCGTTTCGAGATGGACTGCAGGTCTTCCTATTCAGCATCGTATGAGGATCGTTACAATACATTTTATTTCCAAAACGGAGAATTTGAAAATGTACGATTTTCGGGAATAGAATAGTCAAGTGTGATAAGAACTCAAAAAACTACATTATTTTGAGACGGGCCGCACATTTTCTTACTCAGCATCGTGTGAGGATTGTTACTGTATATTTTATTTTGGAAACAGAGAAGTTGAATGTGTACGATTTTCGGGGTCAGAATTGTCAAACGTGATTCGAACTCAAAAAACGACTTCGTTTCCAGGCGGGATGCTAGTCTTCTTACTCAGCATTGAGTGAAAATCGTTACAGTATATTTTATTTCGAAAACAGAGAAGTTAATTACGTACAATTTTCTGTGACAGAATTGTCAAACGTGATACGAACTCGAAAAACGACTTCATTTCGAGGTGGGCTGCTGGTCTTTTTACTCAGTATCGTGTGAGAATCGTTAAGTGTGTATTTTATTTCGAAAACGGAGAAATTGTAAAAATACGAATTCCTAGGTCGGAATAGTCAATTGTGATACAAACTCAAAAAATAACAACATTTCAACACAGGCTGCATGTCTTCTTACTCAGCGTCGCGTGGGGATCGTTACTGTATATTTTATTTCGAAAAATGTACGATTTTCGGAAACAGAATAGTCAAACGTGATATGGACTCGAAAAACGACTTTGTTTCGAGATGGGCCGCAGGTCTTCTTACTCAGCATCATGTAGGGATTGTTACAGTTTATTTTATTTCCAAAATGGAGACGTTGAAAACGTACGATTTTGGGGATGGAATAGTCAAACGTTTTACGGACTTGAAAAACGACTACGTTTTGAGATGTCCGCACGTCTTGTTTCTCAGCATTACGTGAGAATTGTTACTATGTATTTTATTTTGAAAACGAACAAGTTGAATACGTATGATTTTCGGGGTCGGAATTGTCAATCGTGATATGAACTAGAAAAACGACTTCTTTTCGAAGTAGCCCATAGGTCTTCTAACTCAGCATCGCGTGAGGATCATTACGGTGTATTTTATTTCGAAACAAAAAAGTTGTAAACATACGAATTTTGAGGTCGGAATAGTCAAACGTAATACGGACTCGAAAAACGAGTACGTTTTGAAACAGGCCGCACGTCTTCTTACTCAACATCGTGTGGAGAAGGTTACAGTGCTTTTCATTTCAAAAACAGAGAAGTTGAATGTGTACGATTTTCTGTGATAGAATTGTCAAACGTGATATAGACTTGAAAAACTACTTCATTTCGAGAGGAGCCACTCATCTTGTCACTCACATCGTGTGAGAATTGTTATGAGGCATTTTATTTCGAAAACGGAAGAAGTTGACTACGTACGATTTTCGAGGCCGGAATTGTCAAACGTGATACGAACTCGAAAAACAACTTCGTTTCGAGGCCGGTTGCTGGTCTTCTTACTTAGCATCACGTGAGTATCGTTACTATGCATTTTATTTTCAAAACAGAGAAGTTGAATGCATACTATTTTCTGTGACAAAATTGTCGAACGTGGTACGAACTCGATAAACGATTTTATTTCGAGATGAGTCGTAGGTCTTCTTACCCAGCATCGTATGAGGATTGTTGCAGTATATTTTATTTCCAAAATGGAGACGTTGAAAATGTACCATTTTCAGGGACGGTATAGTCAAAAGTGATAAAGACTTGAAAAATGACTTTGTTTTGAGACGGGCCGCACATATTCTTACTCAGCATCGCGTAAGGATCATTACAGTGTATTTTATTTCGAAAACGGAGAAGTTGAATGCGTACGATTTTCTGTGACGGATTTGTCAAACGTGATACAGACTTGAAAAACTATTTCGTTTTGAGACCAGCTGTGCGTCTTGTCACTCAGCATCGTGTGAGAATTGTCATAAGGCATTTTATTTTGAAAACAGAAGAAGTTGAATACGTACGATTTTCGGGGCCGGAATTGTCAAATGTGATACGAACTCGAAAAACACTTCGTTTCGAGGCAGGTTGCTGGTCTTCTTACTCAACATCAAGTGAAGATCGTTACGGTGCATTTTATTTTGAAAGTAAAGAAGTTGGATAAGTACGATTTTCGAGACCAGAATTCTCAAACATGATACGAACTCGAAAAATGGTTTCGTTTCGAGACGGGCCACAGGTCTTCTTACTCAGCATCACGTGAGTATCATTACTATATATTTTATTTTCAAAACAAATAAGTTGAATACATACGATTTTCGGGGACGGAATTGTCAAATGTGATACAAACTCAAAAAACGACTTCGTTTCGAGGCAAGCCGCAGGTTTTCTTACTCAGCATCGCGTGAGGATTGTTATTGCATATTTTATTTCAAAAATGGAGAAGTTGGATACATACAATTTTCAGGATCAAATTGTCAAATGTGATACGAACTTGAAAAATGACTTTGTTTCGAGACGGGCCGCAAGTCTTCTTAATCAGCATCGCGTGAGGATTGTTACTGTATATTTTGTTTCGAAAACGGAAAACTTGTAAACGTACGATTCACGAGGTCGGAATAGTCAAACGTGATACGGACTCAAAAAACGATTTCGTTTTGAAGCGGGCACATGTCTTCTTACTCAGCAACGCGCAAGAAATGTTATGGTGCATTTCATTTCAAAAATGGAGAAGTTGAATGCGCGCGATTTTCTGTGACAGAATTATCAAGTCTGATACAGAGTCAAAAAACTACTTCGTTTCGAGACTAGCCACTCATCTTGTCACTCACATCATGTGAGCATCGTTACAGTGCATTTTATTTTGAAAACAGAAGAAGTTGAAAAAACACAGTTTTCTGACACGGAATTGTCTAATGTGATACGGACTCGAAAAATAATTTTGTTTCGAGACGGGCTACAGGTCTTTTTATTTAGCATTGTATGAGGATCGTTACAGTACATTTTATTTCCAAAATGGATATGTTGAAAATGTACGATTTTCGAGAACAGAATAGTCAAATGTGATAAGAACTCGAAAAATGACTTTGTTTAGAGACGGGCCGCACATTTTCTTACTCAGCATCGTGTGAGGATTGTTACTGTACATTTTATTTCAGAAACGGAGAAGTTGAATGCGTATGATTTTCGGGGACGAAATTGTCAAACGTGGTACAGACTCGATAAATGACTTCGTTTCGAGACGAACTGCAGGTCTTCTTACCAATCACGTATGATGATTGTTACAGTGAATTTTATTTCCAAAACAGAGATGTTGAAAACGTACCATTTTCAGGGACGGAGTTGTCAAACGTGATAAAGACTCGAAAACTAACTTCGTTTTGAGACAAGCCGTACATCTTCTTACTTAGCATCGCGTGAGAATCGTTACGGTGCATTTCATTTCAAAATCGGAGAAGTTGAATGTGTACAATTTCCTGTGACGGAATTGTCAAATGTCATACGGACTCGAAAAACAATTTCGTTTCGAGACAGGCCGTACGTCTTCTTACTCATCATCACGTGAGGATCGTTAATGTATATTTTATTTCTAAAATGGAGAAGTTGAAAACGTACAATTTTTAGTGCCGGAATTATCAAACGTGATACGAACTCGAAGAACGACTTTGTTTCTAGGCAGGCTACTGGTCTTCTTACTCAGCATCGCGTGAGGATTGTTACGGTACATTTGATTTCGAGAACAAAGAAGTTGAATGCATACAATTTTCTTTAACAGAATTGTCAAATGTGACAGAGACTCCAAAACCAACTTCGTTTTGAGATGGGCCGCAGGTCTTATCACTCAGCATCACATAAGGATTGTTATGGTGCATTTTATTTCGAAAACGAAGTAGCTGTAAATGTATGATTTTCTGGGACAGAATTATCAAACGTTATACGGACTCGAAAACGACTTAGTTTCGAGACTGGCTGAATGTCTTCTTACTCAATATCATGTGAGGATCGTTACGGTACATTTAATTTTGAAAACAAAAAAGTTAAATGCGTACGATTTTCTGTGACGGAATAGTCAAACGTGATACAGGCTCGAGAAATAGCTTCGTTTCGAAACGAGTCTCGCGCCTTGTCCCTCACATCGCGTGAGGATCGTTACGCTATATTTCATTTCAAAAACGGAAGAAGCTGAAGACATATGATTTTCTGGGACGAAACTGTCAAACGTTATACGGACTCGAAAAACAATTTTGTTTCGACACGAACTGCACGTCTTCTTACTCAGCATCACATGATGATTGTTACGGTGCATTTTATTTCAGAAATCGAGAAGTTGAATGCGTATGATTTCCTGGGACAGAATTGTCAAAAGTGGTACGGACTTGATAAACGATTTTGCTTCGAGACAAGCCATGGGTCTTCTTACCCAGCATCGTATGACGATTGTTACAGTACATTTTATTTCCAAAACGGAGATGTTGAAAACGTACCATTTTCGGGGACGGTATTGTCAAGCGTGATAAAGACAAGAAAATTGACTTCGTTTCGAGACAGGCCGTAAATTTTCTTACTCAGCATCGCGTGAAGATTGTTATGGTGTATTTCATTTCGAAATTGGAGAAGTTAAATGCATAAAATTTTCTGTGACGGAATTGTCAAACGTGATACGGATTCGAAAAATAATTTCGATTCGTGACGAGCCACGTGCCTTGTCACTCAGATCGTGTGAGAATCGTTACAGTGTATTTTATTTCGAAAACAAAAGAACCTGCAAACGTATGATTTTCTGGGACGGAATCGTCAAACGTGATACGGACTCAGAAAATGACTTCGTTTCGAGACAGGCTGCCCGTCTTCTTACTCAGCATTGCGTGAGGATCGTTACGTGGTACGAACGTGGTACGAACTCGAAGTTAAATTTGGACAATTTTCAGTGCCGGAATTATCAAACGTGGTACGAACTCGAAAAATGACTTCATTTCCAGGCAGGCTATTGGTCTTCTTACTCAGCATGAGGTGAGAATCGTTACGGTGCATTTCATTTTGAAAATGGAGAAGTTAAATACGTACGATTTTTAGTGCCGCAATTATCAAACGTGGTACGAACTCGGAAAACGACGTCGTTTCCAGGCAGGCTACTGGTCTTCTTACTCAGCATCAGGTGAAAATCGTTACGGTGTATTTCATTTCGAAAATGGAGAAGTTAAATACGTACAATTTTCAGTGCCAAAATTATCAAACATGGTACAAACTCGAAAAACGACTTCGTTTCCAGGCAGGCTTTTTCATTTTTTTTTTCTCTGTTTACTTTTACTTCGAATAAGGTTGTTGTGTGCCTAGAAGCACTTTTGCACACACGAGTTCGGATTTGGGGACCCAATAAGTAGCAGACTTTTCTAGCAAGCTGGCAGGCTATGTTCGGTACTCAGTGGGCTAAGCTTTTAATTATACTGCCTAATTACATTTAAAAGTAAATGGGCTTGATTAGTGGTCCTGACTATTAGGGAATTTAATCGAACAAAACCTTAACCATTAAGGCATTTAAATTTTTATGGAATATTATTTTCATCTAAAATCATAAACAAATAAATTATTTTTAATTTTTTAAGGCAACAGCAAACAGAGCCTTAAAAGTGTCCGGAGGAGAGATTCTGTTGGCCCGGCCCGTCTGGATAGGATCTACATGGGCCTCATATTGAATCAAGGAAAAAATAAACATTTGATTAATATTTAAAATTTAGAATACAATTAGTAATAAGTACAAAATCATTAACATGTACAAGAACCTGATAAAGCACTTAGTTTCAATACATAAATAAAACTTTATGTAAAGCCAACAATACCCCAAAAAAAAAAAAAAACATAGTTGAATGCGTATGATTTTCTTCTTACTCAGCACCGCATTAGGATCCTTATGGTGCATCTCATTTCAGAAACGGAGAAGTTGAATGCGTATGATTTTCTGTTACGGAAATGTCAAACGTGATACAAACTCAAAAAACTACTTCATTTCAAGACGGGCTGTCAGGTCTTGTCACTCAGCATCGCGTGAGGATCGTTATGAGACATTTTATTTTGGAAACAGAATAATTTGAATACGTACGATTTTCGGGAACGGAATTGTCAAACGTAATACGGACTTGAAAAATGACTTTGTTTCGAGACAGGCTACAAGTCTTCTTACTCAGCATCGTATGATGATCGTTACTGTACATTTTATTTCCAAAACAAAGATGTTGAAAACATATGATTTTCGGGGACGGAATAGTCAAACGTGATAAGGACTCGAAAAAGAACTTCGTTTTAAGACAGGCCGCACTTCTTCTTACTCAGCATCGCGTGAGGATTGTTACTGTATATTTTATTTCGAAAATGGAGAAGTTGAATGCGTACAATTTGTGTGGCCGAAATTGTCAAACATGATACGAACTCGAAAAATGATTTCATTTCGAAGCAGGTCGCAAGTCTTCTTACTCAGCATCGTGTGAGGATCTTACAGTGCATTTCATTTCCAAAACGGAGACGTTGAAAACGTACGATTTTCGGGGACTGAAAAGTCAAATGTGATACAGACTCAAAAAACTACTTTGTTTCGAGATGGGACGCACGTCTTCCTACTCAGCATCGTGTGAGGGTAGTTATTGTATATACAGAATAAGTTGAATACGTACAATTTTTAGGGCCGAAATTGTCAAACGTGAAACGAACTCAAAAAACGACTTCGTTTCGAGGCAGGCCATAGGTCTTCTTATTCAGTATCATGTGAGGATCATTACGGTGTATTTCATTTCAAAAATGGAGAAGTTGTAGATGTACGATTTTCATGGTCAGAATAGTCAAATGTGATACGGACTCGAAAAACGAGTTCGTTTCGAAACGGGCCACACATCTTCTTATTCAGCATCGTGGGAGGAATGTTACAGTACATTTCATTTCAAAAATGGAGAGGTTGGATGCGTACTATTTTTTGTGACGAAATTGTCAAACGTGATACGGACTCCAAAAACTACTTTGTTTCGAGATGAGCCACAGATCTTGTTACTCAGCATCGTATGAGGATCGTTATAGTGCATTTTATTTCCAAAACAGAGATGTTGAAAACGTACGATTGTCGAGGTTGTAATTGTCAAATATGATGCAGACTCGAAAAACGACTTCACTTTGACACAGGCCACACGTCTTCTTACTCAGCATCGCGTGATAAATGTTACGGCACATTTTATTTCCAAAGCGGAGATGTTGAAAGCGTACGATTTTCGGGGATGGAATAGTCATACGTGATACGAACTCGAAAAAAGAATACGTATCGAGGCTAGCCGCACGTCTTCTTACTCAGCATCGTGTGAGTATTGCTACTGTATATATTATTTCAAAAACGGAGAAGTTGAATACGTACGATTTTTGGGGCCGGAATTGTCAAACATGATATGAACTCAAAAAATGACTTCGTTTCGAAGTAGGCCATAGGTCTTCTTACTCAGCATCGCGTGAGGATCGTTACAGTGTATTTTATTTCGAAAGTGGAGAAGTTGTAAACGTACGATTTTTTAGGCCAGAATTGTCAAACGTGATATGGACTCGAAAAACTACTCCCTTTCGAGATGAGCTGCGCGTCATGTAACTCACATTGTGATACGAACCCCAAGTATATTAAACTTGAGACCCAATATCTTTACGCATGGAAGCAACCTCTTGGAAAGCTAAATCAGATTTACCTAAGTCTGCAACCCAATTTCAACTTGTGAAATAAAAGTTTAGAATAAAATACCCTCAAAGTAATTAGCTTTGATTGTAAGAATCTTGATTCAAGCAAGAATCAAAATAAGAGAAACACTCTCAATTTTTTTTTCTTTCAAAGATTAATGATGCCTCCATGGGAGCATGTGGCTGAATATATAAGGGTACAGGAGATAAGTAACCCTAATTGTAGTGTTTGGCCACAAAATTAAACTTATTCTAACTTTAAATAAAATAAACTGAATTTGGGCTTAATAATTACCATTAACAGCCCAAACACATAACAAATTATAAATATATGTTTATAAATAAGATTAAAATAGATGATGGGCTTGAACAGCAACTTAGCCCAAACTGGCACATGGAATCCGAAGCTTGCATCATGATGACGATCTGATTTGAACTTCAATTAAAAGAAGTTGAACATGCTTGCTTAGCCTTGAGACATCATTCGAATATGGTCTTATACAAATTTGAGAAGTTGAATTCCGTAGAAGCTTTAATCTTCAGGTTTTGCCTTCTTGTACTTGTGTCAATGTTACCAAGCTCTGATTATTGTCTTGAAGTCCAAGCTTGCTATTTGACTCTTTCTTGCACTCTTGAATTGTTGCAATATCATCCCACAAACCTTGAATCATCCAATTCAATGCATCCTTGAATTTCTTCATTCTTGCTGTTGTAAGGGGACCATTAGGTAGCTGAATTGAATCATTGCTCTTATATGCATCCGTATTTGCATCACATCGTGTGAGGATCGTTACGGTACATTATATTTCAAAAACGGAAGAAGTTGGAAAAGTACGATTTTCTGGGACGGAATAGTCAAACATGATATAGAATCAAAAAATGACTTCGCTTCGACACGGGCCATATGTCTTCTTACTCAGCATCGCGTGATGATTGTTACGGTGCATTTCATTTCAAAAATGGAGAAATTGAATACGTACAATTTTTTGGGGCTGGAATTGTCAAATGTGATAAGAACTCAAAAAACGACTTCATTTCGAAGCAGGCAATAGGTCTTCTTACTCAGTATCGCGTGAGGATCGTTACGGTGTATTTTATTTCGAAAATGGAGAAGTTGTAAATGTATGATTTTTGAGGCTGGAATTATCAAACGTTATATGGACTTGAAAAAGGACTTCGCTTCGACACGAGCTGCACTTCTTCTTACTCAGCATCGCATGATGATTGTTATAGTGCATTTTATTTCCAAAACAGAGATGTTGAAAACGCACGATTTTCGAGGAGGGAATAGTCATACGTGATATGGACTCCAAAACAACTACGTTTCTAGGCACCCTGCTGGCCTTCTTACACAGCATCGCGTGACAATTATTACAGTATATTTCATTTCAAAAACAGAGAAGTTGAATGCATACTATTTTTGGGGCCGGAATTGCCAAACGTGATATGAACACGAAAAATGACTTCGTTTTGAGGCAACTGCAGATCTTGTTACTCAACGTCGCGTGAAGATCATTATGGTGTATTTTATTTCAAAAACGGAGAAGTTGTAAAGTACGATTATTGGGGCCGAAATTGGCAAACATGATACACTCTCGAAAAATGAATTTGCTTCAACACGGGCCGCACGTCTTCTTACTCAGTATCGTGTGATGATTGTTACGGTGTATTTTGTTTTCAAAACGGAGATGTTGAAAAAGTATGATTTTTGGAGACGGAATAGTCATACATGATACAAACTCGAAGAACGACTATGTTTCGAGGCGGGCCACACGTCTTCTTAATCAGCATTGTGTGAGTATCGTTACTATATATTTTACTTCGAAAATAGAGAAGTTGAATATGTACCATTTTTGGGGCTGGAATTGTTAAACGTGATACAAATATGAAAAATGACTTTGTTTTGAGGCAGGCAGCAGGTCTTCTTACTCAGCATCGCGTAAGAATCGTTAGTATACATTTTATTTCAAAAATGGAGAAGTTGAATACGTACGATTTTCAGTGCCGGAATTATCAAACGTGGTACGAACTCATAAAACAACTTCGTTTCCAGGCAAGGTACTGGTTCTCTTACTCAGCATCGCTTAGGGATTGTTACGGTGCATTTCATTTCGAAAACGGAGAAGTTGAATGTGTATGATTTTCTATAACGGAATTGTCAAACGTGATACAGACTCCAAAAACAACTTCGTTTCGAGATGAGCTGCAGGTCTTATCACTCAGCATCGCGTGAGTATCGTTAGGATACATTTTATTTCGAAAACGGACAAGTTAAATGCGTACAATTTTCTGTGACGGAATTGTCAAACGTGATACAGACTCGAAAAACTACTTCGTTTCGAGACAGTCCACGCGTCTTGTTTTCTCATATCGCGTGCAGATCATTATGGTGCATTTTATTTCAAAATGGAAGAAGTTGAAAAAGTACAATTTTCTGAGACGGAATTGTCTAACATGATACGGACTCGAAAAATAATTTTGTTTCGAGATGGGCTGTAGGTCTTCTTATTCAGCATCGTATGAGAATCGTTACAGTGCATTTTATTTTCAAAACAGAAACCTTGAAAAAGTACGATTTTTGAAAACAAAATAGTCAAACGTGATATGGTTTTGAAAAACGATTTTGTTTTGAGACAGCTGCATGTCTTCATACTCAGCATCGCATGAGTATCATTACTGTATATTTTCTTTCGAAAACGGAGAAGTTGAATACGTACGATTTTTGGGGCCAGAATTGTCAAGCGTGATACGAACTCAAAAAACATCATCGTTTTGAGGCAAGCGGCAAGTCTTCTTACTTTATATCGTATGAGGATTGTTATAGTGCATTTTATTTGCAAAACAGAGATGTTGAAAACGTACGATTTTTGGAGATAGGATAGCCAAATGTGATAAGCACTTGAAACATGACTGTGTTTCAAGACGGGCTGCACGTCTTCTTAGCCAACATCGCATGAGGATCGTTATAGTGCATTTCATTTCGAAAATGGAGAAGTTGCAAACTTACAATTTTCGAGGCCGGAATGGTCAAACGTCATACGGACTCGAAAAATAACTTCGCTTTGACACGGTCCGCACATCTTCTTACTTAGTATCAAGTGATGATTGTTATGGTTCATTTTATTTCCAAAACAGAGAAATTGAAAATGTGCGATTTTTAGGGACGGAATAGTCAAACGTGATACGGACTCGAAAAATGACTACGTTTTGAGACGGGCCGCACGTCTTCTTACTCAGCATTGCGAGAGGAACGTTACGATGCATTTTATTTCAAAAAAGGAGAAGTTGGACGCTGATACGAACCTCGCCAATAGTGTGACGAAACACAACACCGAATGTAGTAAAAAACCCCAAGATTTTCCCAAGACGCAAGTTTATTGAGTCTTGACCCGATACTTATCTAGATAAGAACCAAAACTATGATTTACTCAAACGCCACACCAAGACCCTTAAAAAAGCACGTAAAAAATGTAGATGATAAATTTAGTTGTTTTGAACGCCACAAGAAATTAAACTTGAAGAGTTCAAGAACAAGAACTTGTAAGAAATAATAACTTAACACTCAAATTGGTTCTTTCATTTCAAGAAATGAAAGCCTTTTTATAGGCAAATACAAAAGGAAAATGTTAAAAGTTAGGCTATCAATCATACCTAACAATTTGACAAAAATAAATTCAAACCTTATGACTTTTAAAACCTACAAATTTCAAACATGAAAACGTAAGCAATGACGTCTTATATATATGACGTAAGCAATGACGTCGAATGTGTATGATGTAAGTGATTACATCATTTTAAGATTCTTAAAATTACATAAATGGACTATAATTTTTGAACATTTTCATATTAGTCTTCTTGAACTCCGATCGCTTGAATGATGTTCGTTGAGCCTAATTGTTCAAGACATGTATCTTGAATTGTATTTGAATCACACATCTTTCTAATTAGTCCATTTAAGGCACTTTCAATGTCTTGGCTCTAGCTCTTGTAATCGGTCCACTTGGCACACTTAGCGAATCATACAAATGCTGTAATTGAGTGTCTCCAACCTTATGTCTGAGGTTCTCCTCTTGTTTACGTGGTTACACAACTTCGTTTGCATCAGATGCGTACGATTTTCTGTGCCGGAATTATCAAACATGATATAAACCTGAAAAACTACTTCGTTTCGAGACAAGCCGCACGTCATGTCACTCACATTGTGTATGGATCATTACGGTGCATTTTATTTTAAAAATGGAAGAAGTTGAAAAAGTACGATTTTCTGGGATGGAATAGTCAAACGTGATATGAAATTGAAAAACGACTTCATTTCGACACGGGCCGCACGTCTTTTTACTCAGTATTGCGTGATGATTGTCACAGTGCATTTCATTTTGAAAACGAAGAAGTTTAATACGTACAATTTTCGGGGCCGAAATTGTCAAACATGATACGTACTCGAAAAACAACCTTGTTTTGAGGCAGGCCGTAGGTCTTCTTACTCAGTATCACGTGCGGATCGTTGCGATGCATTTCATTTCAAAAATGGAGAAGTTGAATGCGTATGATTTTCTATGGCGGAATTGTCAAACGTGATACAAACTCGAAAAATAACTTCATTTCGAGATAAGCTACGCACCTTGTCACTCACATCGTGTGAGGATCGTTATGCTACATTTTATTTCGAAAATGGAAGAAGCTGGAAACGTATGATTTTCTGAGACGGAATCATCAAACTTCATACGACTTAAAAAACGACTTCGTTTTGACACGGGCCACACGTCTTCTTACTCAGCATCGCGTGATGATTGTTACGGTGCATTTTATTTTGAAAACAAAGAAGTTGAATGCGTACGATTTTCTATGATGGAATTGTCAAAAGTGATACGAACTCGAAAAATCACTTCGTTTCGAGACGGACTTCAGGTCTTGTTACTCAGTATTGTCTGAGGATCGTTACAGTATTTTTTATTTCCAAAACGAAAGAAGTTGAAAGCGTATGATTTTCTATGACGGAATTGTTAAACATGATATGGACTAGAAAAACGATTTTGTTTCGAGACGGGCCGCAGGACCTGTTATTGAGCATTGCGTGATGATTATTAACGGTGAATTTTATTTCGAAAATGGAGAAGTTGAATGTGTACAATTTTCTGTGATGGAATTGTAAAATGTTATACGGACTTGAAAAATGACTTCGTTTCGAGATGGGCTACAGCTCTTGTTACTCAGTATCATTTTAGAATCATTACAGTGCATTTTATTTCCAAAATGAAAGAAGTTGGAAACGTATGATTTTCTGTGACGGAATAGTTAAACGTGATACGGACTCGAAAAACGACTATGTTTCAAGACGGGCCATAGGACTTGCTACTCAACATCGTATGAGGATCATGACTGTGCATTTTATTTTCAAAACGGAAATGTTGAAAACGTATGATTTTCCGGGACGGAATTGTCAAACGCGATACGGACTAAAAAAACGACTTCGTTTCGAGGCGGACCACATGTCTTGTCACACACCATCGTGTAAGGATCGTTGCGGTGTATTTTATTTTGAAAACAGAGAAGTTAAAAACATACAATTTTTGGGTCCAGAATTGTCAAACGTGATACGAACTCGAAAAACAATTTCATTTCGAGACGGGCCACATGACTTGTTACTCAGCATCGTATGAAGATTGTGACTGCACATTTTATTTTCAAAACGGAAAGGTTGAGAATTTACAAATTTTCGGGGATGGAATTGTTAAACGTGATACGGACTAGAAAAACGACTTTTTTTCGAGGCGGGCCGCATGTCTTGTCACTTACCATCGTGTCAGGATCGTTACGGTACATTTTATTTCAAAAATAGAGAAGTTGAAAACGCACAATTTTTGGGGCCAGAATTGTCAAATATGATTCGAACTCGAAAAACGACTTTGTTTTCAGATGGGCCGCAGGTCTTCTTACTCGGCATTGTGAGAGGATCATTACGGTGCATTTTATTTTAAAAATGGAGAAGTTGAAAACATATGATTTTCGAGTCCGGAATTGTCAAATGTAATATGGACTCACAAAACTACTTCGTTTTGACACGGGCCGCACGTCTTCTTACTCAGCATCGCATGATGATTGTTATAGTGCATTTTATTTTGAAAACGAAGAAGTTGAATGCGTACGAGTTTCTGTGATGGAATTGTCAAATGTGATACGGACTCGAAAAATAACTTTGTTTCGAGACATATCGTAGGTCTTGTTACTCAACATCATGTGAGGATCGTTACAATGTATTTTATTTCCAAAACGGAAGAAGTTGGAAACGTATGATTTTCTGTGACGTAATTGTCAAACGTGATACGGACTAGAAAAACGACTTTGTTTAAAGACGGGCCACAGGACTTGTTACTCAGCATTGCGTGATGATTATTACGGTGCTTTTATTTCGAAAATGGAGAAGTTGAACTTGTACCATTTTCTGTGACGGAATTATCAAACGTGATACGGATTCGAAAAATGACTTCGTTTCGAGATGGGCCACAGATCTTGTTAATCAGTATCGTTTTGGAATCGTTACAGTGCATTTTATTTCCAAAATAGAAGAAGTTGGAAACTACGATTTTTTGTGACGGAATTGTTAAACGTGAAACGGACTCGAAAAACAACTTCGTTTCGAGACGGGCCGTAGGACTTGCTACTCAGCATCGTATGAGGATCATAACTCTGCATTTTATTTTGAAAACGGAAATGTTGAAAAGGTACGATTTTCGGGGACGGAATTGTCAAACGAGATATGGACTAGAAAAATGACTGTGTTTCGAGGCAGGCCGCTTGTTTTGTCACACACCATCGTGTAAGGATCATTACAGTGTATTTTATTTTGAAAATAGAGAAGTTAAAAACATACAATTTTTGGGTCTAGAATTGTCAAACGTGATACAAACTCAAAAAACAATTTCATTTTGAGATAGGCCGTAACATCGCATCATGATTATTATGGGGCATTTTATATCAAAAATGTAGAAGTTGAAAACGTACGATTTTCAGGTCCGGAATTGTCAAACGTGATACGGACTCGAAAAACTGCTTTGCTTCGACACGGGCCACACGTCATTTTATTTCGAAAACGGAGAAGTTGAATGCGTACAATTTTCTGTGATGGAATTGTCAAATGTGATATGGCCTCAAAAAACTACTTTGTTTCGACATGGGCAGGTCTTCTTACTCAACATCACGAGAGAATCGTTACGGTGCATTTTTATTTTGAAAATGGAGAAGATGAAAATGTACGATTTTCGGGGTCGTAATTGTCAAACGTGATACGGCTGAAAAAACGATTTCATTTCGAGACCGGCCGCAGGACTTGTTCTCCACATCGTATGAGAATTGTGACAGTACATTTTATTTTCAAAACGAAAATGTTGAAAATGTATGATTTTCGGGATCGAAATTGTCAAACGTGATACGGACTCGAAAAATGACTTCGTTTCGAGACTGGCCGCACATCTTCTTACTCAGCATCACGTGAGAATAGTTACGGTGCATTTCATTTCAAAAACGGAGAAGTTGAATGTGTATGATTTTCTGTGACGGAATTGTCAAACGTGATACAGACTCGAAAAGGTACTTCGTTTCGAGAAGAGCCACGCGTCTTGTAACTCGCATCGTATGAGAATCGTTATGATGCATTTTATTTCGAAAATGGAGAAGTTGAAAATGCACAATTTTAGGCACCAAAATTGTCCAATGTGATACGAACTTAAAAAACGACTTCATTTCCAAGCGGGCAGGCCGTAGGTCTTCTTACTCAACATCGTGTGAGGATCGTTGTGGTGCATTTTATTTCGAAATGAAAGAAGTTGAAAATGTACTATTTTCGGGTCCGGAATTGTCAAACGTGATACGGACTCGAAAAACTACTTCACTTTGACAAAGGTCGCACGTCTTCTTACTCAGCATCACGTGATGATTATTACAGTGCATTTTATTTCAAAAACAAAGAAGTTAAATGCGTACGATTTTCTATGACAGAGTTGTCAAATGTGATATGGACACTAAAAACTACATTTCGAAAACAGAGAAGTTGAATTTGTATGATTTTCTGTGACGGAATTGTCAAACATGATACAGACTCGAAAAACTACTTTATTTTGAGAAGAGCTGCATGTCTTCTTACTCACAACGCATGAGGATTGTTACAGTGCATTTTATTTCGAAAACAAAGAAGTTGAAAATACACAATTTTCGGGGCTAGAATTGTCAAACGTGATACAAACTCGAAAAATGACTTATTTCCAGGTGGGCTGCAGGTCTTTTTACTGGGCATCTGGATCATTACAGTACATTTTATTTCGAAATCGGAAAAGTTGAAAACGTGCGATTTTCGGGTCCGGAATTGTCAAACGTGATACGGACTTGAAAAACGACTTCGTTTCAAGACGGGCCGCTCATCTTCTTACTCGACATCGCATGAGGATCGTTATAGTGCATTTTATTTCAAAAACGGAGAAATTGAATGCGTATGATGTTCTGTGACGGAATTGTGAAACGTGATACAGACTCAAAAAATTACTTCGTTTCGAGACTAGCCATGCATCTTGTCACTTACATCGCATGAAGATCGTTACAGTGCATTTATTTCGAAAACAGAGAAGTTGAAAACGTATAATTTTCGGGGCCAGAATTGTCAAATGTGCTACAAACTTGAAAAATGACTTTGTTCCGACATTGGTTGCTGGTCTTTTTATCTGGCATCATGTGAGGATCATTACGGTGTATTTTATTTCGAAAATAAAAAAGATGAAAGCTTACTATTTAAGGGGTTGGAATTGTCAAAAATGATAGGGACTCGAAAAATGAGTTCGTTTCGAGACAGGCCGCGCATCTTCTTACTTGGCATCGCATGAGGATCGTTGCGGTGTATTTTATTTCGAAAACAGAGAAGTTGAATGCGTACAATTTTCTGTGATGGAATTGTGAAACGTGATACAGACTCAAAAAACTACTCCGTTTCGAGACGAGCAGCACGTCTTACTCAGGATTGTTATAGTGTATTTTATTTCTAAAATGGAAGAAGTTGAAAAAGTACGATTTTCTTGTACGGAAGTGTCAAACGTGATACGGACTCGAAAAACGATTTCGTTTCGAGACAAGCTGCAGGTCTTCTTACTCAGGATTGAATGATGATCGTTACCATGCATTTTATTTCCAAAACGGAGATGTTGAAAATGTACGATTTTTGGGGACGGAATAGTCAAACGTGATATGCACTCGAACAACGACTACGTTTCGAGACGAACCGCACGCCATTTTACTCAGCATGACGTAAGGATTGTTACTATTAATTTTATTTCGAAAACGGAGAAAATGAACACATACGATTTTCGAGCCTCAAGGTATTACAATCTGGTTTTTATTGGCCAACTCTCTTCAAAGATGCTCATAATTTTTGTTTGCGTTGTGATAAATGTCAAAGGAGCGGTAACATTAGCAGGAGAAATGAGATGCCTTTAGCAAACAATCTTGTTGTTAAGCTTTTTGATGTATGGGGCATTGATTTCATAGGACCTTTTTCATCTTCATTTGGTTTTCACTACATATTAGTTGCAGTTGATTATGTATCCAACTGGGTTAAAGCTATACCAACTAGAACTAACGATGCTAATTGTATTGTGAAATTTTTAAAAGATGTGATATTTAACAGGTTTGGGACACCAAGGGCCATAATCATTGATGGAGGAAGTCATTTTTGTAATAAATTCTTTGACGGGTTATTGAAGAAGTACAACATTACACATAAGGTGGCAACTCCATACCATCCACAAATTTCAGGTCAAGTTGAGGTTAGCAATCACCAAATCAAGGAAAGATTGGGCGGCTAAGTTGAATGATGCATTGTGGGCATATCGCACAACATACAAGACATCTATTGGCATGAGCCCATATCTGTTGATTTTTGGAAAGGCATGCCACCTACCAGTAGAGCTTGAGTGCAAGGCATATTGGGCAATTAAGGAGCTGAACATGGACATGAAAATGGCAGGAGAGAAGTGTTTACTTCAACTTAATGAGTTAGAAGAGATTTGAGATGAAGCCTATGAGAATGCAAAAATTTACAAAGAACGCACTAAGCATTATCATGACAAAGGCCTAACTCATAAATCTCTTTATCCTGGAATGAATGTCCTTTTGTTTAACTTTCGTCTTAAATTGTTTTCAGGAAAGTTGAAGTCAAAATGGTGTGAACCGTTTCATATAGTCCAAGTCTTTCCTCATAGCGCGATAGAATTGTTAAATCCAAGGACTCAAACAATATTTAAAGTAAATGGACATCGTGTAAAGCCTTATTTAGAAGGAGTCCAGAATAAGAGAAAGGTTGAATGCATTGAATTGTTCAACCCTCAATAAGAAAACGCAATGTCTTGCTAAAACGTTAAAGAAAGTGCTTGGTAGGAGGCAACCCATTCATGTTTAGTAGTATCTTATCCTTTTCTTTTTTCTTTGTTTAGTTTTTTTTTTAAGTTGTCTTTTTTTTTAATACTTTCCTAACTTAAACTATATTTTAAACATTGAGGACAATGTTTTTTATAGATTTAGGGGTGGGGTTTTAGTGTGTTTAAAAGATTTTAAGTGTGTTTTAATATTTGAATTTGTTTTAAACTATATAGTCATAAAAACTAAAAATTTAAAAAAATGTATTTAAAAAACGATTTTCAATTTTTTTTCTTCTTTTTTCTGTTTGTTTTAAATTTTTGTGATGATTCTTTCATATGAGACTAGTATGCAATTTGTACATGACTAATTAGAATTGATGAGATATTAAAGGAAATCATGATTTTATTATTATTATTTTTTTTAACTACGTTTCATTGTTTATTCTTTTACTACATATGCACTTTATGTCATGATTGATTTGAATCTTGATTTGATGAAATCACATGATTAGAGGATCACGTGCAAGATTGTAGACTCATAAAACCCTAATTGTGAGCTTTTGAGCCCTGAAGCTTCTATTCTAAGTGTTTTTCATTATTCTATATTTTCTTGTCATCTTTTGTTTTTAAATGATCTCATTATACTTTGTTTTGGTTAATTAAGTTGATTATTGATGCTTTGATTGTAATACTGATACATGAGAAATAATTATAGGCCTTTCTTGCCTACCTAATGTATATTCTTCCTTATTAACCATTTTGAGCCTCAATATGTTCTTTTTCTTTCTTAAAACCAATCACAATCAAACCCAATAGCCAAGTATCTAATATCCTTATCATTATTCTGTTCTTTGAGCCATAAATGAGTTGATTGGATGTATGTCTTGTAATAGATTTGGGGGTTGTTATTTCTTGAAGTAGTGCTTGGTGTTATAATGTTTTATCATTGTGTTGCTAAGGTTGATTATGAAAGTGCAGTAAAAAAAAAAGATGGGGCTGCAAAATGAAATTTGAGATTGAAAAAAAAAAGGAAAAATGAAAAAAAGAGGTGAATGTAAATGAGTGGTTGCAAAATATGAAAGAAAACTGAAAAATGAGAATTTGATGATAAGTGCACATATTATTGAGATCTTATGACTTTGTTTTATCTTTTATCCACCAATTCTTATCCTCATCTTACCCAATAGCCTCATTACAACTCAAAAAGAAAAGTCCTATGTTGATCTTGTGTATCATCTGATTAGTTTACACTCATTGTCAGGAAAATCAAGTTGTTAGTATTCCGTTTATGAGATCAGCATCATTACATCAGAAATAGCGTATTCTTCATTTTGTATGTGAGCTTTGTTTTCTATTAAAAATCTAAACTTGATGCTTGTCTCACATACGGTTTAGTAATAACCCAAATTTCGAGTGCAATTCTTTAAGAATGACCACCTTTGTAAAGTTTGGAGTTGAAACATCAATGCATGCTATATTCTGATAATGTGTAATTGATTTATAGCTATCACACACTACACATAAAGATAACTTTTGAAAAAAAAAATTGTTGGCAATTGGATAAGTCATTGATTAACCCTATATCTTATTGCATTCTTTTGAAGCCATTAACATTTTGAGAAATCATCTCTAGAAAGGAATTTTCACATGTATGTTGAGTCTTTTATTTTTATTTTTATTTTTATTTTTATTTTAGTTTTGCTCAAGGACTAGCAAAATCTAGGTTTGGGAGAATTTGATAAATCAATATTTATCCTAATATTTTGTTATATTTATGTCCTTTATTTATGTATTTTATCTTAGAATTTTATTGCTTTAAGCTTCTTTTTTAACTAGTACGAATTATTGTAGAAAGCCCAAAAACAAACCCAAGATGCTCAAGGCTCGTATTTGCTGAACATAGTCCGTATTTTTTGTCATAGCTTTGTCCTCAATATTCTATTTGGGTGATACAAAATAATTTGAAAACTAGACATAATGATTTACAATCCTACATTTCAAAAGGAAAGCAAATGTTGAAGTTTTAAGGGTCAAAACTCCAGCTGGAAAGAAGACAATTGGGAGACAAACTTTCCTTGACATGTGGGGTGAATTTTGAATAAGTTGTTGACAAAATGAGTAAAAGGGATGATTTTTCGATAGGCTGTTGGGCTGAAAATGAATTGGAGAAGAATTTGATGAATAATAGGGTTTTCTAAAGAGTGAGTTTTCCATTGAAGGGGGAGAATTGCTGGATTGAAGAGGACATTCTTGCTGGGTAGAATTATCATCTTCTTCAAAAATTTGGTGGTGAACCTTCAAAAAGGGAAGCTTTCTTTAAGTTTGTTTATTTTTCAAATATATTTACAACTTTTGTAATTGGATTCATTTATTTGAATTTAAGAATGGAAGTGTAAATATATTTTGGGAGTTTGGCTTTGCTATTGAAATGGTACTAAATATTTTGTGAAATATGATTAATTAGAAGGTTGAGATTATTTCTTATTCATTGATATGTATAATTTTGATTATTTGTTGTGGATTTGCTATCTGTTATTTGTGATTGAAATTAATTTGAGAATTAAGGTGTTAGAAATATCATCTTACCTTAATTAAACTCTTTTGAACAAGTATTTAAATTGAATTCATTGAGTTAGTTTGATTTAACTAGTTAAATGATTTCCTTATAAAAATAAATTAATTAAATAGAAACCTCATATCAAGAATATATTTAATTAATTGTAAGTAAGAATTACCATGATCATTGGAATTCTCTAGTTTTAGTGGAAAAATCAATAATCTAAAATACATAATGATTGTTTACTTCACCTTCTATTTCAATACTAGATTAGATAACTAGCCAAACCCCATCTAATTTTATTGAATTCAACAGAATTTTATAGATTTTAAGTTCTTATAATTTAACTATTCAATCACTTCAATTCAAATAATTTGAATTTGTCATTTGATTGCAATAAAGTATTTATGATTTTATATTTACTTAAATTAGAAATTAACAGGAAACAATAAGGATTTAAACCATTACAATTCTGCGAGAGATCGACCTCGGGTGAACTTATCGTTAGTTATTAATGATTTGTGCACTTGCGAGCATTTAAAATTTGCACATCAACAGGCCGCAGGTCTTTTACTCAGCATCGTGTGAGGATCGTTACAGTGCATTTTTTCTCGAAAACGGAGAAGTTGAAAACGTACAATTTTTGGGTCCAGAATTGTCAAATGTGATACAAACTCGAAAAATTACTTTGCTTCGACATGGGCTGCACGTCTTCTTACTCAAAATCACGTGATGATTATTACAGTATTTTATTTCAAAAACGGAGAAGTTGAATGTGTAGGATTTTTTGTGACGGAATTGTCAAACGTGATACAGACTTGAAAAATGACTTTGTTTCGAGATGGGCTTCAGCTCTTATTACTCAGTATCATTTTAGGATCATTACAGTGCATTTTATTTTTAAAATGGAAGAAGTTGGAAATGGACAATTTTCTGTGACAGAATTGTCAAACGCGATACGGACTTGAAAAACGACTTCATTTCAAGACGGGGCATAGGACTTGTTACTCAACATCGTATGAGGATCGTGACTGTACATTTTATTTCCAAAATGGAAATGTTGAAAACGTACGATTTTTGGGGACGGAATTGTCAAACGTGATACGGACTAGACAAATGGCTTCGTTTCGAGGCGGGCCGCATGTCTTGTCACACACCATCGTGTGAGGATCGTTACGGCTCATTTTATTTCGAAAACGAAGAAGTTGGAAATGCACAATTTTCAGGACCAGAATTGTCAAACGTGATGCAAACTCGAAAAATGACTTCGATTCCAGGCGGGCCACAGGACTTCTTACTTGGCATCACGTGAGGATCATCATGGTGCATTTTATTTCAAAAACGGAGAAGTTGAATGCGTTTAATTTTTTATGACGGAATTGTCAAACGTGATACGGACTCGAAAAACTACTTCGCTTCAACACGAGCCGCAGGTCTTCTTACTCAGCATCGCATGATGATTATTACAATGTATTTTATTTAAAAAATGAAGAAGTTGAATGCGTTTGATTTTCTATGACGGAATTGTTAAACGTGATACGGACTCGAAAAATGAATTCGTTTCAAGACAGGCTGCAGCTCTTATTACTCAGTATCATTTTAGGATCATTACAGTGTATTTTATTTCCAAAATATAAGAACTTGGAAACGTACAATTTTCTATGACAGAATTGTCAAACGCGATACGGACTTGAAAAATGACTTTGTTTCGAGAGACTATAGGACTCGTTACTCAGCATCGTATGTGGATCGTGACTGTGCATTTTATTTCCAAAACGGAAATGTTGAAAACGTATGATTTTCGGCGACGGAATTGTCAAACGTGATACGGACTAGAAAAACGATTTCATTTTAAGGCAGGCCACATGTCTTGTCACTCACCATCATGTGAGGATCGTTACGGTGTATTTTATTTTGAAAACGGAGAAGTTGAAAACGTACAATTTTTGGGTCAGGAATTGTCAAACGTGATACGAACTCAAAAAACAACTTAATTTTGAGACGGGCCGCAGGATTTGTTACTCAGCATCGCGTGATGATTATTACGGTGCATTTTATTTCAAAAATGGAAAAGTTTAATGTGTACGATTTTCTGTGACGGAATTATCAAACGTAAAACGGAATGAAAAAATAACTTCGTTTCGAGATGGGCCGCAGCTCTTATTACTCAATATAGTTTTAGGATCGTTACAGTGCATTTTATTTCCAAAATGGAAGAAGTTGGAAACGTACGATTTTCTGTGACGAAATTGTCAAACGTGTTGCGGACTAGAAAAACAACTTTTTTTCGGGACGAGCTGCAAGACTTGTTACTCAGCATCGTATATGGATCATGACTGTACATTTTATTTTTGAAACTGAAATATTGAAAACATACGATTTTCGGGGACGGAATTGTCAAACGTGATACAGACTCAAAAAATGACTTTATTTTGAGGCGGGCTGCACGTCTTGTCACTCAGCATCGGGTGAGGATTGTTACAGTGCATTTTATTTCAAATACGGAGAAGTTGAAAACGTACAATTTTTGGGGCCGGAATTTTCAAACCTAATACAAGCTTGAAAAATGACTTTGTTTCGACACGGGCCACACGTCTTCTTACTTAGCATCGCGTGAGAATCATTACTATATATTTTATTTCGAAAATGGAGAAGTTGAAAATGTACGACTTTCGAAGACAGAATTGTTAAACGTGATACGGACTCGAAAAACGACTTCGTTTTGAGATAGGCCGCATGTCTTGTTAGTCAGCATACAGTGCATTTGATTTCGAATACGGAGAAGTTGAAAACGTACAATTTTTGGGGCCGGAATTGTCAAACCTGATGCGAACTTGAAAAACGACTTCGTTTCGACATGGGAAGTAAGTCTTCCTACTCAGCATCGTATTAGGATCGTTATGGTGTATTTTATTTTGAAAATGGAGAAGATGGAAACGTATGATTTCAGAGTCGGAATTGTCAAACGTGATATGGACCCGAAAAATAGCTTCACTTCAACACGGGCCGCACGTCTTCTTGCTCAAAATCGCGTGAGGATCATTATGGTGTATTTTATTTCCAAAACGGAGAAGTTGAAAATGTATAATTTTCGGGGCCAGAATTGTCAAACGTGATGCGAACTTGAATAACGACTTTGTTTCCAGGCGGGCCATTGGTCTTCTTATTGGGCATCGTGTGAGGATCGTTACAATGCATTTTATCTCGAAGACGGAGAAGTTGAAAACGTACAATTTTTGGCGCCGGAATTGTCAAACCTGATGTGAACGTGAAAAACTACTTCGTTTCGACACGGGACGTAGGTCTTCCTACTCAGCATCGAGTTAGGATTATTACAATGTATTTTATTTCGAAAATGGAGAAGATTAAAATATACGATTTCGGGGTCAAAATTGTCAAACGTGATATGGACTCGAGAAACTACTTCGCTTTGACAAGGGCTGCATGTGTTCTTACACAGCATCACAAGATGATTATTACAATGTATTTTTATTTCGAAAATGGAAAAGTTGAATGCGTACGATTTTCCGTGACAGAATTGTCAAACATGATACGGACTCAAAAAATCACTTCGTTTTGAGACGGGCTGCAGCTCTTGTTACTCATTTTAGGATCGTTACAGTGCATTTATTTCCAAAATCGAAGAAGTTGGAAACGTACGATTTTCTATGATAGAATTGTCAGACGTGATACAGACTTGAAAAACGACTTCGTTTCGAGACGAGCCACAGGAATTGTTACTCAGCATCGTATGTGGATTGTGACTGTGTATTTTATTTCCGAAACGGAAATGTTGAAGACGTACGATTTTCGGGGAAGGAATTACTAAATGTGATATGGACTAGAAAAACGATGTCGTTTCGAGGCGGGCTGCATGTCTTGTCACTCACCATCGCGTGAGGATTGTTACAGTGTATTTTATTTAAAAAATGGAGAAGTTGAAAACACACAATTTTTGGGGATAGAATTGTCAAACGTGATGCGAACTTAAAAAACGACTTCGTTTCTAGACGGGCTGCAGGTCTTCTTAGTCGGCATCATGTGAGGATTGTTATGATACTTTTATTTCGAAAATAGAGAAGTCGAAAACGTATAATTTTCGGGAATGGAATTGTCAAACATGATATGGACTCGAAAAACTACTTCATTTCGACAAGAGTCGCGCATCTTGTCACTCACGTCGCATGAGGATCGTTACGATGCATTTTATTTTGAACACAGAGAAGTTGAAAACGCACAATTTTTGGGGCCAGAATTGTCAAATGTGATACGAACTCGAAAAATGACTTTGTTTCTAGGCGGGCCACAGGTTTTCTTACTCAACATTGTGTGATGATTATTACGGTATATTTTATTTTGAAAACGGAGAAGTGGAATGTGTGCGCTTTTCTGTGATGAAATTGTCAAATATGATACGTACTCAAAAAATGACCTCGTTTCGAGATGGGTCGCAGGTTTTGTTACTCAGCATCGTATGAGGATTGTTACGGTGCATTTTATTTGCAAAACGGAAATGTTGAAAACATACGATTTTTGAGGACGGAATTGTCAAACGTGATACGGACTAGAAAAATGACTTCGTTTTGACACAGGATGCAGGACTTGTTGCTCAACATCGTATGAGGATTGTTGCTGATGAGAATGCAAAATGTCATATTTTTCTCCCTTAATTTTTTAGTTCTTTATATTTATTTAGTTCTTAAATGTACTCATTATTTTCATATTTTGATTCAGGATGCAAATGAAGACATTAAGTGTAAAATGAAGCTAATTATAGGATTTTGGACAGTTTCGACTTCGCCTCGTAATCTCAGCATAACTTTCTCATCCAAGCTCGAATTAAGATGATTCAAGATGCTGTAGAGCGTCAAGAAAAGGGTCTACAACTTTCATGTTTTGAGTTTTGAGAGATTCCATCTGCATCAAGGACGAATTTGGGCTTGAAGTTGCTCCACCTGTGTGGTTGACACTCTGGAATGTTCCTTGGCCCACAATTTTATTACATGGATTTAATGCGGTTTATTTTTGGAAGTTTTCCGATCTTTTGCATAGAAATTACAGCTGAAATCACCACCCTTCTATTTATATTAAGATTTTATTTTGTTTTTAATATTTTTCCTTAATTAGTCAGATTTGAATATTTTTATTTTAGGAGATTTGGTAGAATTCTAGGAAGTGAATTTTGTGTTTCAAAAGGAGGAGAAATCATGAGACAGGGGACCCCTCTTTTTTCCTCTCTTCTCTTCTCTAATTTTTCTTTCCAACTGTCATCATGGCCCTGCATGGTTAAAATTTTATAATTGGTCGAAGGAAACGGAAGCCTCAGAATTAATAAAACTGTGAGATTTAATTTGATTCATATTGTTTAATTTATGCTTGAATAATGAATGTTCTTCTGCGCCTATTTTCATAATTGTTTCGTTTAATTACTAGGAGGCCTACTAGTTTATTATTCATTCAATCTACTGTTAAGCCAGATATCAAATCCGTAATTGTTTGATTCCTCTGATTGGTGAAGTAATTAGGATTTAATGATTTGCTGCATCAGAAATTATTAGATCTTAGGAAGAATGTTCAACTAAACTAAGTAATTAGGAAGAATATTCCTCTGATTGTTCAATTAAACTAAATGTTCAACTAAATTATTAGAGCTTGTGCTTGCGTTGTTTAGATTAATTGATCTCTCTAATTTTTAAAGCTGCTACTAAATTAAACCTTTAGGACTTTTCTTAGGTTATTTAGTAGTTAGAGTTGATTAGATCGTTTATTTTCTAATTAACTATAACTTAGAAGAGATAGGAAAAATAGCTCCAACAGTGAATATTCAAAGTGTAAGATTCCGATGGTAGATGTTGACTTATACCATGTTTTGTTCTTTTGATTGATTTTGATATTCAAATTTGAATTGTTCCTTAATTATTTTCTTAAAACTGTTTCCTTATATTCAAACTTCCCCCCCAAATCCTTGTTTACATAGCCATAAAATTAGGTGAGATACTTTTCGTGAGAACGATCTTTACTCGCACCACTACATGTATCTTGTTTAGGAGTTTAGGTTTTATTTTTTGTTGCCTGCGACAGCAAACCAAATTTTGGCGCCATTGCTGGGGAGTTTTCTAGTTGACTTTTATGCTATTTGTGATCCTTATTTCATTTTTTTAAAAAAAGGAGAAGAAAATATCACTTTGATTGTGTTTTAGGGTAGAATTTTTTATTATAGATTTTTCCTGATTTGTTTTGTATTTTTTATATTTTATTAGAGTTTCCTTGATTGTTTATGACTATAACTCGATCTTCTAATCAAGGTGATTTGCAGTATAATCGAGAAATAGAGAAAACTTTGCGCAAATTAAGGAGAGAAGCTCGGAGAAATTCTGAAGAGAACAATCTAGCTCCTGATTCCATATTTGCTAGCAATTCTAATTTAGAAGAGGAGGAATTCATGGCTGGAAATCAAACTTTGAAAGAGCTTGCTGCCCCTGATTTGAATCAGCAACCCTTATGCATAACTTTCCCTACTTTAGATGAAAACGTAAGGACCACTTCCCTTTACCTTTTATTGATCAAATGCTTGAAAGGTTGGCTGGCCATTCTTACTATTGTTTCCTTGATGGTTATTCAGGTTATTTTCAGATTGCAATTACATGCCCATTCGGAACTTTTGCATATCGTCGTATGCCCTTGGGTTTTTGCAATGCCCCAGCGACTTTCCAAAGGAGTATGGTTAGCATATTTTCAGATTATATTGAGCATATTATGGAAGTGTTTATGTATGATTTCACAGTTTATGGAGACTCCTTTGATAATTGTTTGCATAACCTTACTCTTATTCTTCAAAGATGCATAGAAACTAACCTTGTGCTAAATTCTGAAAAATGTCATTTTATGGTTGAACAAGGTATAGTTCTAGGCCATGTTGTTTCATCTAAGGGAATTGAGGTAGATAAAGCTAAAGTTGATATTATTCAATCTTTACCTTACCCCACTAGTGTGCGGGAAGTTTGTTCTTTTCTTGGACATGCAGGTTTTTACCGAAGATTTATCAAGGACTTCTCCAAAATAGCACTACCCCTATGCAAGTTGCTACAAAAGGATGTGACTTTTGAATTCAATAAGGCATTGACACGGGAATGTCCGAACATTAAGAGTAGAACTTAAGTACCAATAAGTTCAAGAAAATTACCCTAATTTACTAAGTTATGAAAATAGTGTTAGAGGGGTAATTTTGGAATTTAAACTATATTCACTGAAGCAATATTTCAGAATGAGGTTGGTGCCACTAGAAAGTTGAAGAAGTAAGCTTTCTATAAAAATTTACGGTTTATCATTTGGAGTTCTCTACATAAACTTATGATAACTTCTTCACGACATATTAATTTTCAAGGTAAAATCTGGATGCACAAATTTTAGAGATTTTTTTAGCTTAAATTTAATTTGTTTTGTTTAATTTCTAGATGATAGAAGGATTTGGTGAATTGTAATTCAAAGTCTTAACTATTTTGGTTTATTTTCAAAGAATTTTAAATGTTCGTATTTATTTGTCAACGTTAGATAATGGTTGTTGGCCTAACCATTGAAATTTCTAGAGGTTGTTGGCCTAAACTTTGACATTTCTTTTCTACTAAAAACCTAAATCCCCACACAAACCCCCATTTTCCGGTATCAATTTGGTATCAGAGCTCAAGATTTCATGGCTACTCATCATCATCAAAAACAATCTAAGGAAGGCCCTTCAAACATACAAGCTAATCCTCATGAGACTCAATCACAAAATATGAGAAGACAACTCAATCAAATTCAAGAACTTTTTGAGGCATATGAATATCTACAAAGAATTCAGCAACATGAAGAACTTGTCCATGAAAATTTTATTGATGAAGGAGATAGAGAAGACTACATGGAGGCAGAATATGAAGACTACATAGACGAAGAAGATGATGTTCAATCTGTCCATGAATCCATTGTTGAAGCGGAAGAAGAGAGAGACTTCATGGAAGCAAAGTATGATGGTTACATAGAGGAGAAAGAAGATGAGATAGAACCTATTCATAGGATCTTTGAAGGAGCAAAATTTCATGAAGATGAAATGGAGACTGAATTGGATACGAAAGGAGATGAAGAAGTTGAAAGTAAGGTAACCAACACTACTTTCTTTCATTTTCTGTTGAAGAGAAGTATTAAAATGAAACTTGGTTTGAAGTTGTTCCTATGGATTATTATCATTTAAATAGATATCCTTGGAGATATGGTAGAAAGAACATGTATGGTGGTTTTAAAAATACTTATTCTTTTAAGAAGGGTGGTGTCAAGAGTGTTTTAAATCCCGACAATATGAAAAGTGTTACTAAACCTTTCAAAGGGGAAGGAAACATTTTTCTTACTCTTTCCAAGTTTAAAAGAAAGGCAAAGAAGAGTGGCAATATTTTTGATCTCCTTGTTTTGGGAGAAAATGAAGATGGCAATGCACCACCGCAGATCATTAAGCATCTTCTTGAAGAGTTTTGTGATGCTGTTCCAGAGAAAATTTCACCTAGACTTCATGACATCCAATGCTTTAATGGAGTAACTGCATATTACCGAAGATTCATCAAAAATTTCAACACCATTGCTGCAATCATTCAATGCTTGAAAGCGTTCTCGTTCAAGTGGACAAGTGAAGCAGAATGAAGTTTCGAACATCTAAAGAAGAAGAACCAAAATGCAAGAAACAACAATCTCAGGCCATATCATAGAATCAGAGATTGGAGACTCAGGAGAGTCTTTATTTTTAAACTAAGGGAGATTGACACGGGAGTGTCCGAACATCAAGAACAGAACTTAAGTACCAATAAGTTCAAGAAGATTACCCTAATTTACTAAGTTATGAAGATACTGTCAGAGGGGTAATTTCGAAATTTAAACTGCATTCACTGAGGCATTGTTTCAGAACAAGGTTAGTGCCACTGGAAAGTTGAAGAAGTAAGCTTTGTATAGAAATTTACGGTTTATCATTTGGAGTTCTCTAGAGAAACTTGTGGTAACTTCTTCACAACATGTTAATTTTCAAGGCAAAATCTGGATGTACGAATTTTAGAGATTTTTTTAACTTAAATTCAATTTATTTTGTTTTATTTCTAGATAATAGAAGGATTTGGTGAGTTGTAATTCAAAGTCTTAGCTATTTTGGTTTATTTTCAAAGAATTTTAAATGTTTGTATTCATTTGTCAAAATTAGGTAATGGTTGTTGGCCTAACTATTGAAATTTCTAGAGGTTGTTAGCCTAAACTTTGACATTTTTTTCCTGGTAAAAACCTAAATCCCAACACAAACTCCCATTTTCCGGTATCAGGCATGTAAAAAGGCATTTGATAAGCTAAAGGAACTGTTAACTTCTACCCCGGTTATCCAACCCCCTGACTGGAATGTTTCTTTCGAGATAATGTGTGATGCAAGTGATTATGCAGTAGGCGCTGTTTTGGGTCAAAGAATTGGAAAAGCATCTCATGCCATTTATTATGCTTTAAGGACTTTGAATGACGCCCAGAGAAATTATTCTACTACTGAGAAAGAAACTTTTAGCTATTGTTTTTGCTTTAGAAAAGTTTTGACTTTACTTGCTTGGTACTAAAGTCATTGTTTACTCTGATCATGCAGCTCTTCGTTATTTGATAACAAAGAAAGAGGCAAAATCAAGATTAATAAGATGGATACTTTTCTTGAGTGAATTTGACTTGGAGATCAAAGACAAAAGAGGGACAGAAAATCGCGTCGCAGATCATTTGAGTAGTTTAGTTCATGTGGAGGATGAATTTCCTCTGCAAGAAACATTCCCTAACAAGCAATTGTTCTCCGCAAACGTGACATTACCTTGGTCTGCAACTATTGTAAATTATTTGGTTACTAATATGTTACCTCCTGGTTTGTCCAAGGCTCAAAGAGATAAGATCAAGAGTGATGCCAAATACTATGTGTGGGATGACCTATACTTATGGAAGCATTGTATAGATCAAGTGATAAGAAGGTGCGTTCCTGAAAATGAAATTATTGATATTCTTACCTTGTGCCATTCTTATGCTTGTGGAGGTCACTTTGGAGCTAAGAGGACAGCAAGAAAAGTGCTAGAATGTGGTTTCTATTGGCCGTTTTTATTTCTGGATTCATAATCTTTTTGTAAGTCATGCGATCACTGCCAAAAGATGGGTAACATTTCTCAAAAGAATGAGATGCCACAAAACCCCATACTATTTTGTGAAATATTTGATGTTTGGGGCATTGATTTCATGGGACCATTCCCTATATCTTTCAATTATGTTTATATTTTGCTCACTGTTGATTATGTCTCAAAATGGGTAGAAGCTAAAGCTACCAGGAGTAATGATTCTAAAGTTGTTACAGAGTTTATCAAGTCTAAAATATTCTCCAGGTTTGGAATTCCAAGAGCTCTAATAAGTGATCGAGGCACTCACTTTTGCAATCGAACTGTGGAGGCTTTGCTGAAAAAATACTATGTGACTTGATGCAAACGAAATTGTGCAACCACGTAAACAAGAGGAGAACCTCAAATATAAGGTTGGAGACACTCAATTACAGCATCTATATGATTCGTTAAGCGTGCCGAGTGGACCGATTACAAGAGTTAGAACCAAGACATTGGAAAGTGCTTTAAATGGACTAATTAAAAAGATGTGTGATTTAAATACAATTCAAGATACACGTCCTGAAGAATTAGGCTCAGTGAACATCATTCAAGCGACTGGAGTCCAAGAAGACTAATATGAAAATGTTCGAAAATTATAATCCATTTATGTAATTTTAAGAATCTTAAAATGATGTAATCACTTACATCATACACATTCGACGTCATTGCTTACGTTATATATATATAACATCATTGCTTACGTTTTCATGTTTGAAATTTGTAAGTTTTAAAAGTCATAAAGTTTGAATTTATTTTGTCAAATTGTTAGGTAAGATTGATAACCTAATTTTTGACATTTTCCCTTTGTATTTGCCTATAAAAAAGCTTTCATTTCTTGAAATGAAACAAACAATTTTGAGTGTTAAATTATTTCTTATAAATTCTTGTTCTTGAGCTCTTCAAGTTTAATTTCTTATGATGTTCAAAACAACCAAACTTATCATCTATATTTTTAAGTGTTTTCTTAAGGATTCTTGATGTGGCATTTGAGTAAATCATAGTTTTGATTCTTATCTAGATAGGTATCGGGTCAAAGCTCTACAAACTTGCGTCTTGGGAAAATTTTGGGGTTCTTTACTATATTTGGTGTTGGGTTTTGTCACGTTATTGGCGAGGTTCGTATCATGACTCACAAGGTGTCAACTATCTATCATCCACAAACTAGTGGACAAGCAGAAGTGTCCAATCGAGAGATCAAGTCCATCCTTGAAAAGACGGTGAATCCAAGTAGAAAAGATTGGAGTTTGCACTTGGATGATGTCTTATAGGCATATAGAACTGCATATAAGACGCTTATTAGTATGTCACCTTATCAGTTAGTGTTTGGAAAACCATGCCACTTTCCAGTTGAGTTAGAACACAAGACTTATTGGGCAATCAAGCGTTTCAACATAAAAATGGATGGTAGTGGAGAACATAGAAAGTTGCAACTACAAGAGTTAGAGGAAATTTGAAATGATACCTATGAGAGTGCAAGGATTTACAAGGAAAAGACGAAGGCTTTTCATGACAAGAAGATCTCTAGGAAGGAATTAAAGTTGGTCAAAAAGTCCTTCTCTACCATTGACGCCTTCATTTGTTTCCAGATAAGTTACGTTCTCGTTGGATTGGACCTTTTGTTGTTACTAATGTTTTTTCCTTATGGTGCAGTTGAAATTCGAAATTTAACAACTTCCAAAGTGTTCAAGGTGAATGGCCATAGATTTAAGCCTTTCTATGAAGGTGTACAAGTAGAGAATGTGCACAATTGGACCTTGAAGATCCGATTTATACTGATTGATAAAGGTAGCATTAAGTCAAGGTAACGATAATAAACAAAAGCGCTATTTGGGAGGCAACCCAAAGGGAGTTCCTTTTTCTTTTTCTTCTCATTTTCGCATTTATATTTTGATTTTTTTGGCTTTTTCCTTGCATTTCACCTTGCATTGGGGACAATGTAAGTTTTAAGTGTGGGGGAGGGGATTTAGATTGTGTTTTAATTAATTGATTTATTTTTTTTTTAAAAAAAGAGAGAGTTATTGCTCTTTGTTTTTGAAGAATTTTGGTTGTGTATGTCATGAACAAGATGAATTAAGCTTGAAAAAATTCATAGCATGATTGAATAAGTAATCTTCCAGCTTAGAATTAGTTGGTCTAGTTATTTTCCTTGAGAATGGTAGTGACTGAATTCAGTTGACAAAAAGCTCGTGAGATTTTGAGCTTTTAAACTGACACATCTAATACGAACCTTGCCAAATAGTGTGACGAAACTCAACACCGAATATAGTAAAGAACCCCAAAATTTTCCCAAAACGCAAGTTTATTAAGTCTCGACCTGATATCTTTCTAGATAATAATCAAACTATGATTTACTCAAACGCCACACCAAGACCCTTAAGAAAACTCTTAAAAATCTAGATGATAAGTTTGATTGTTTTGAAAGTCATAAGAATTCAACTTGAAGAGTTCAAGAACAAAAACTTATAAAAAATAACTTAACACTCAAATTGTTTATTTATTTCAAGAAATGAAAGCCTTTTTATAGGCAAATACAAAGGGAAAATGTTAAAAGTTAGACTATCAATCCTACCTAACAATTTGACAAAATAAATTCAAATTTTATGACTTTTAAAACTTACAAATTTCAAACATGAAAATGTAAGCAATGACGTCTAATGTGTATGATGTAAGTGATTACATCATTTTAAGATTATTAAAATTACATAAATGGATTATAATTTTCGAACATTTTCATATTAGTCTTCTTGGACTCCGATCGCTTGAATGATGTTCACTGAGCTTAATTCTTCAAGATGTGTATCTTGAATTATATTTGAATTACACATCTTTTTAATTAGTCCATTTAAAACACTTTCCAATGTCTTGGTTCTGGTTCTTGTAATCGGTCCACTCGGCATGCTTAGCAAATCATATAGATGCTGTAATTGAGTGTCTCCAACCTTATGTCTGAGGTTCTCCTCTTGTTTACGTGGTTGCACAACTTCATTTGCATCATTCTCCCCCTCTTGAAAAGAATTTATCCTCAAATCGCTACCTACATTAAAAGGAGATAAGTCAAAAACATTAAATGTTGTACTAACCCCATACTCGCCTGGTAGTTCAAGTTTATAGGCATTGTCATTGATGCATTCTACTACTCGAAATGGGCCATCTCCCTTGGTAGAAGTTTAGAACATCTTTGCTCAGGAAAACGCTCCTTCCTCATATGTAACCAAATCAAATCTCCTGATTTAAAGACAATCTTCTTGCATTTCTTATTGGCTTGCTTGGCATATTGTTTCGTTCGTTGTTCTATGTGTTGCTTTGCTTTCTCATGAATTTGCTTAATGAAATCAGCTTTCTTGTTGCCATCTAAATTAACGCGCTCATTCATAGGTAAAGGAGTTAAATCCAAAGGAGTTAGTGGATTAAAACCATAGACAATTTCAAAAGGTGAAAACTTAGTGGCAGAATGAACACAACGATTATAAGCAAATTCAACATGCGGCAAGCAATCTTCCCAAGTTTTCAAGTTCTTTTGTATGATAGTACGCAACAAAGTAGACAATGTCTTATTTATTACTTCGATTTGACTATCTGTTTGTGGGTGACAAGTAGTAAAAAATAATAATTTAGTTCCCAACTTTTCCCATAATGTCTTCCAAAAGTAACTTAAAAACTTTGAGTCTCGATCGGAGACAATAGTCTTGGGCATTCCATATAACCTAACCACTTCCTTAAAAAACAAATCAGTTATATGTGATGCATCATCAGTTTTATGACATGTAATAAAGTGTGCCATCTTAGAAAACTTATCGACAACAATGAAAACTGAGTCTCTCCCTCTCTTTGTTCGAGGTAATTCTAAAACAAAATTCATAAAAATATAAATCCAAGATACACTAGGAATAGGAAGTGGTGTATACAATCTATGTGATTGTTGCCTAGACTTAGCTTGCCTACAAGTAATGCATCTCGCACAAACCCTTTCTTCGTCACATTTCATGTGCAGCCAAAAGAAATGTTCATACAATATGTGTAAAGTCTTAGTTACTCCAAAGTGACCCATCAAACCTCCACTGTATGCTTCTCGAACAAGGAACTCACATAAGGATGAATATGGAACACACAATTTTTTTTCTCGAAATAGGAAACCATCATGCAAATTGAACTTCCCACATGCTCCCTTAGTGCAATTAGAGTCCGTTACATACAACTCTTTAATGTACTCAAATCCAACCAATTTAGCATCAAGAGTTGAAAGTAGAGTGTACCTGTGTGATAGTGTATCAGCAACTATATTTTCTTTGCTTATTTGTATTTGATCACATAAGGAAATGTCTTAATGAACTCCACCCATTTAGCATGACGTCGGCTTAATTTGTGCTGCGCCTTTAAATGTTTCAAGATTCATGATCCGTATGAATCACAAACTCTTTGGACCAAAGGTAATGCTGCCAAGTTTCTAGAGTTCGAACCAATGTATACAATTTTTTGTCGTAAGTAGAATAGTTTAAAGCTGCGCCATTTAGTTTCTCACTAAGTACGCAATTGATCTTCCTTCTTGCATTAGTACGCCTTTGATTCCTGTACCTCAAGAATCACACTCTATTTCAAATGTTTTAGTAAAGTTAGGTAAAACAAGTAAAGTGCATTAGTCAATTTTTCTTTGATACGTTTCAATACCTTTTCTTGCTCTTTTCCCCACTTGAACGGAACATTCTTAATGACTTTGGTTAAGGGTGCAGCTCTACTACTAAAATCTCAAACAAAGCGCAGATAAAAACTGGTCAATCCATGAAAATCTTACTTGATTTCAAAGTAGGCGTTGGTTATTCTTGAATTGCTTTCACCTTCTCCTCATCGACCTCAATTCCTTTAGCACTTAAAACAAAACCAAGAAACACAAACTTATTTGTGCAAAATGTACATTTCTTAAAATTAGCAAATAGCCTTTCTTTCCTTAAAACCTCTAAAACAAGTTTTAAATGTTCAACATGATCATTCAAGTTTTTACTATAAATTAAGATATCATCAAAAGAGACTATTACGAATTTGTCAATGAAAGCACGCAAAACATGGTTCATAAGTCTCCTAAAAGTACTAGGTGCATTAGTTAACCTAAAAGGCATAACTAACCATTCATACAAACCATATTTTGTTTTAAATGCAGTTTTCCACTCATCTCCTTCTTGCATCCTAATTTGATGGTATCCACTTTAAAGATCAGTTTTAGAAAACACACAAGATCCATTCAGTTCATCTAACATATCATCTAATCGAGGAATGGGATGTCGATACTTTATCGTAATATTGTTGACAGCTCGGCAATCAACACACATCCTCCATGTCCCATATTTCTTAGGCACTAGTAGCACTGGAACCGCACAAGGACTCATACTTTCTCTAACATACCCTTTCTCCATCAGCTTATTAACTTGTCATTGAAGTTCCTTTGTCTCCTCGGGATTACTTCTATAAGCTGGTCGGTTCGGAATTGTTGCACCGGATATAAAATCAATTTTCTGTTCAATTCCTCGAATTGGAGGTAAACCAGGAGGCACTTCTTCAGAAAAGACATTCTCGAATTCCTGCCAAAGAAACATAACACTACTCGGTAAGAATCCAGTAAAATCGTCAGTACACAAAAAGACCTTTTTGTACATAAGTACTATAAAGAGCTGTTGTGAAAGTAAAGCTCTATTATTTCGAGACGGACCATAGGTCTTCTTACTCAATGTCGCTTGAGGATCGTTGCGGTGCATTTCATTTCGAAAACGGAGAAGTTGATTGCGTACGATGTTCTGTGATGGAATTGTCAAATGTGATATGGATTCAAAAAACAACTTCATTTCGAGACGGGCCACATGTCTTCTTACTCAGCATCGCATGAAGATCGTTACTGAATATTTTATTTTTAAAACAGAGAAGTTGAAAACGTAGAATTTTTGGGGCCGAAATTGTCAAACGTGATACGAACTCAAAAAACAACTTCGTTTAGAGGTGAGCCACAGGTCCTCTTACTCAGTATCTCGTGAAAAATCGTTACCGTGCATTTCTTTTCGAAAATGGAAAAGTTGAATTCATACGATTTTCTGTGACGGGATTGTCAAATATGATGTGGTGACAAAAAACTACATCGTTTCGAGACAGGCAGCACGTCTTGTCACTCAGCATCACCTAAGGATCGTTACATGTGCATTTTATTTCGAAAACGGAGAAGTTGTAAACGTATGATTTTCGAGGTCGCAATAGTCAAAAGTGATACGAACTCAAAAAACAACTTTGTTTTGGGACGAGCTGTAGGTATTCTTACTCAACATCGTATGCAGATACAGTGCATTTTATTTTCAAAATAGAGATGTTGAAATTGTACAATTTTCGGGGATGGAATAGTCAAGCGTGATACGAACTCAAAAAACGACTACGTTTCGAGACAGGCCACAGGTCTTCTTACTCAGTATCATGTAAGGATTGCTATGTAAGATTTTATTTCGAAAACGGAGAAGTTGAAAACGTAAGATTTTTTGGGCCAGAATTGTCAAACGTGATGCAAACTCAAAAAACGACTTCGTTTAGAGGTGGGCCGTAGGTCCTCTTACTCAGCATCGTGTGAGAATGGTTACAGAGCATTTGATTTCAGAAACTGAGAGGTTGAATTCATACGATTTTTGGTTACGAAATTGTCAAACGTGATACGGACTCGAAAAATGATTACGTTTTGAGATGGGCTGCACGTCTTCTTACTCAGCATCGCATGAGTATCATTACTGTATATTTTATTTAGAAAAGGGAGAAATTAAATAAGTATAATTTTTTGGTATCAAAATTGTCAAACGTGATACGGACTAGAAAAATGACTTCGTTTCGAGACGGGCCGCAGGACTTGTTACTCAGCATTGCGTGATGATTATTACAGTGCAATTTATTTCAAAAACGGAGAAGTTGAATGTGTACGATTTCTATGACGAAATTGTCAAACGTGATACGGACTTAAAAACTGATTTCGTTTCGAGATGGGCCACAGGACTTGTTACTCAGCATCGTATGAGGATCATAACTGTGTATTTTATTTCGAAAATGGAAAGGTTGAAAACGTACGATTTTTGGGACGCAATTGTCAAACGTGATATGGACTAGAAAAATGACTTCTTTTCGAGGCGGGCTGCATGTTTTGTCACTCAACATCACGTCAGGATCGTTACGGTGCATTTTATTTCGAAAATGGAGAAGTTAAAAATGCACAATTTTTGGGGCCAGAATTGTCAAATGTGATGCGAACTCGAAAAACAACTTTGTTTCCAGGCAGCCCGCAGGTCTTCTTACTTGGCATTATGTGAGGATCATTACGGTGCATTTTATTTCGAAAATAGAGAAGTTGAAAATGTACGATTTTTGGGTCCGGAATTGTCAAACGTGATATGGACTCAAAAAACTACTTCGCTTTGACATCGGTCGCACGTCTTCTTACTCAGCATCGCGTTCTGATTGTTAGAGTGCATTTTATTTCAAAAACGGAGAAGTTAAATGCATACGATTTTCTGTGACGCAATTGTCAAATGTGATACGGACTTGAAAAACTACTTCGTTTGAACAAAAGGCCACAGATCTTCTTACTCAGAATCACACAAGGATCGTTATGGTGCATTTTATTTCAAAAATGGAGAAGATGAAAATGTACAATTTTCAGGGTCGCAATTGTCAAACGTGATATGCCTAAAAAAAATTACTTCATTCCGAGACCGGCGGCAGGACTTGTTGCTCAACATCGTATGAGAATCGTTACAGTGCATTTTATTTGCAAAACGAAAATGTTGAAAATGTACGATTTTCGGGAACGGAATTGTCAAACCTGATACAGACTCGAAAAACGACTTCGTTTCGAGATTAGCCGTACATCTTCTTACTCAGTATCATGTGAGAATAGTTATGGTGTATTTCATTTCGAAAATGGAGAAGTTGATTGTATATGATTTTCTGTGACGGAATTGTCAAGCGTCATACAAACTCGAAAAGCTACTTCGTTTCAAGAAGAGCCACGCGTCTTATCACTCGCATCGCATGAAGATCGTTATGGTGCATTTTATTTTGAAAATGGAGAAGTTAAAAACTCACAATTTTCGGCGTCAAAATTGTCCAACGTGATACGAACTCAAAAAACGACTTCATTTCCAAGCGTGCTGTAGGTCTTCTTACTCAACACCGTGTGAGAATCCTTACGGTGCATTTTATTTCGCAAATAAAGAAGTTAAAAACGTACGATTTTCAGATCCGGAATTATGAAATGTGATATGGACTCAAAAAACTACTTCACTTCGACATGGATCGCACGTCTTCTTACTCAGCATCACGTGATAATTATTACAGTGCATTTTATTTCAAAAACGAAGAAGTTGAATGCATACAATTTTTTGTGATGGAATTGTCAAATGTGATGCGCACTCGAAAAACTACATTTCGAAAACGGAGAAGTTGAATGTGTACGAGTTTATGTAACGGAATTGTCAAACGTGATACAGACTCGAAAAACTACTACGTTTTCAGAAGAGCCACGCGTCTTCTTACTCACAATGCGTGAGGATCATTATGGTGCATTTTATTTCAAAAACGGAGAAGTTGAAAACGCACAATTTTTGGGGCTAGAATTGTCAAACGTGATACGAACTCAAAAAGCGACTTCGTTTACAAGTGGGCCGCAGGTCTTCTTACTCGGCATCTGGATCATTACGGTGCATTTTATTTCGAAAACGTGCGATTTTCGGGTCTGGAATTGTCAAACGTGATACAGACTCGAAAGATGACTTCGTTCAAGGCGGGCCGCTCATTTCTTATTCGGCATCGCATGAGGATCGTTACGTTACATTTTATTTCAAAAACAGAGAAGCTGAATGTGTACGATGTTCTGTGACAGAATTGTGAAACGTGATACAGACTCGAGAAACTACTTCGTTTTGTGACAAGCCGCACGTCTTGTCACTCACATCGCGTAGGATCGTTACGGTACATTTTATTTCAAAAACTGAGAAGTTGAATGTGTACTATTTTCTATGACGTAATTGTTAAAAGTGATACATACTCTAAAAACTTCTTCGTTTTGAGAATGGTTGCACGTCCTTTCACTCACATCATGTGAGGATCGTTGTGATGCATTTTTTTCGAAAACGAAAAAGTTAAAAACGTATAATTTTCGAGACCAGAATTGTAAAACGTGCTGCGAACTTGAAAAACGACTTTGTTCCGACACGATCCACTGGTCTTTTTACCTAGCATTGTGTGAGAATTATTATGGTTTTTATTTCGAAAATGAAAAAAATGAAAACTTACGATTTAAGGGGTTGGAATTGTCAAAAGTGATATAAACTCGAAAAACGACTTTGTTTCGAGACTGGCCGCGCGTCTTCTTACTCGGCATCGCTTAAGGATCATTAAGGTGCATTTCATTTCTAAAACGGAAGAAGTTGGAAAAGTACGATTTTCTCGGACGAAAGTGTCAAACGTGATACGGACTCGAAAAATGACTTTGTTTTGAGACAGGCCGTAGGTCTTCTTACTCGAGATCGAATGAGGATCGTTGCCATGCATTTTATTTTTAAAACGGAGATGTTGAAAATGTACGATTTTCGGGGACGGAATAGTCAAACGTGATATGCACTCAGACAACAACTACGTTTTAAGACGGGTCGCACGTCTTCTTACTCAGCATTGCGTAAGGATTGTTATTGTTTCTTTTATTTCGAAAATGCAGAAGTTGAATAAGTACGATTTTCGAGCCTCAAGGTATTGCAATCTGGTTTTTATTGGCCAACTCTTTTCAAAGATTGATGCAAATACGGATGCACACAAGAGCAATGATCCAATTCAGCTACCTAATGGTCCCGTTACAAGAGCAAGAATGAAGAAATTCAAAGATGCATTGAATGGGATGATTCAAGGTTTGTGGGATGATCTTACAACAATTCAAGAGTGTAAGAAAGAGTCAAATATCAAGCTTGGACTTCAAGACAATAATCAGAGCTTGGTAACATTGACACAAGTACAAGAAGGCAAAACCTGAAGATTAAAGTTTCTACGGAATTCAACTTCTCAAATTTGTATAAGACCATATTCGAACGATGTCTCAAGGCTAAGCAAGCATGTTCAAGTTCTTTTAATTGCAGTTCGAATCAGATCGTCATCATGATGCAAGTTTCGGATTCCATGTGCCAGTTTGGGCTAAGTTGCTGTTCAAACCCATCATCTATTTTAGTCTTATTTATAAACATATATTTATAATTTGTTATGTGTTTGGGCTGTTAATGGTAATTATTAAGCCCAAATTCAGTTTATTTTGTTTAAAGTTAGAATAAGTTTAATTTTGTGGCCAAACACTCCAATTAGGGTTACTTATCTCCTGTACCCTTATATATTCAGCCACATGCTCTCATGGAGGCGGCAATTACTTTTCTTAAATGAAATTAAATTGAGAGTGTTTTCTCTTATTTTGATTCTTGCTTGAATCAAGGTTCTTACAATCAAAGTTAATTACTTTAAGGGTATTTATTCTAAGGTTCTATTTCACAAGTTGAAATTGGGTTACAGACTTGGGTGAATCTGATTTAGCTTTCCAAGAAGTTGCTTCCATGCGTAAAGATATTGGGTCTCAAGTTTAATATACTCGGGGTTTGTATCAAAGATGCTCATAATTTTTGTTTGTGTTGTAATAAATGTCAAAGGAGCGGTAACATTAGCAAGAGAAATGAGATGCCTTTAGCAAACAATCTTGTTGATGTATGGGGGATTGATTTCATAGGACCTTTTTCATCTTCATTTGGTTTTCACTACATATTAGTTGTAGTTGATTATGTGTCCAAGTGGGTAAGTTATACCAACCAGAATTAACGATGCTAATTGTGTTGTGAAATTTTTGAAAGATGTGATATTTAGTAGGTTTGGGACACCAAGGGCCATAATCAGTGATGGAGGAAATTATTTTTGTAACAAACTCTTTGACAGATTATTGAAGAAGTACTACATTACACATAAGGTGGCAACTCCATACCATCCACAAACTTTGGGCCAAGTTGAGGGTTAGCAATCGCCAAATCAAGGGAATTTTGGAAAGGATAGTATGACCTTGAAGGAAAGATTGGGCGGCTAAGTTGAATGATGCATTGTGGGCATATCGCACAGCATACAAGACACCTATTGGCATGAGCCCATATTGGTTGATTTTTGGAAAAGCATGCCACCTACCCGTAGAGCTTGAGCACAAGGCATATTGAGCAATTAAGGAGCTAAACATGGACATGAAAATGGCAAGAGAGAAGCGTTTACTTCAACTTAATGAGTTAGAAGAGATTCGAGATGAAGCCTATGAGAATGCACTAAGCGTTATCATGACAAAGGCCTAATTTATAAATGTCTTTATCCTGAAATGAATGTTCTTTTGTTTAACTATCGTCTTAAATTATCTTCAGGAAAGTTGAAGTCAAAATGGTGTGGACCGTTTCCAATAGTCCAAGTCTTTCGTCATGGAGCAATAGAATTATTAAATTCAAAGACTCAAACGACATTTAAAGTAAATGGACATCGTGTAAAGCCTTATTTAGAAGGAGTCCAGAATAAGAGAGAGGTTGAATGCATTGAATTGTTCAACCCTCAATAAGAAAAGGCAACGTCTTGCTAAGACATTAAAGAAAGTGCTTGGTGGGAGGCAACCACAATAAATCTCTTTATCTTGATTTGATGAAATCACATGATTAGAGGATAATGTGCAAGATATTGTAGACTCTTAGAACCCTAATTGTGAGCTTTTGAGCCTTAAAGCTTCTATTCTTTGTGTTTTTCATTAATCTATATGTTCTTGTCATCTTTTCTTTCAAATGATCTCATTATACTTTGTTTTGCTTAATTAACTTGATTATTCATGCTTTGATTGTAATACTGATACATGAAAAATAATTTTAGGCCTTATTTGAATCATTTGCGCCTTTCTTACCTACCTAATGTATATTCTTCCTTAGTAACCATTTTGAGCCTCAATATATTCTTTTTCTTTCTTAAAACCAATCACAATCAAATCCAATAGCCAAGTATTGAATATCCTTATCATTATTCTGTTCTTTGAGCCATAAATGAGTTGATTGGATATGTGCTTTGTAATAGATTTGGGGGTTGTTATTTCTTGAAGTAGTCCTTTGATACGAACTTCGCCAATAATGTGACGAAACCCAACACTGAATGTCGTAAAGAACCCCAAAATTTTTCCAAGACGTAAGTTTATTGAGTCTTGACCCGATATCTATTTAAATAAGAACCAAGACTATGATTTACTCAAAGGCCACACCAAGACCCTTAAGAAAACACTAAAAAATCTAGATGATAAGTTTGGTTGTTTTGAATGCCACAAAAAATTAAATTTGAAGAGTTCATTTAACTCCTCATCATCCTCAACATCCCCCCATTGTACCCTTGGTTGCACTTGCCTAGGTGGTTGTCTAATGGAAGAGCGTTGATGTTGCCCTCTTGATGTCTCTTCTTCCAACCTATCCATCCTCTCATGGATTGGTACTAACTCTGTCCTCATCATCCGTCTCATCTCCCCCAATAACGCCTGCAATTGTAGGTTCGGGTGCTTAGTTGTTGTACCCCCAAGGTTGAATTTTTTTCTTCTTCATTGTGAGACATATTTAAAATCTGCAAAACAAAGTTAGAAACCTCACAAGCACTCCCTCACATGTTTTCACTCACTCTCGTGTTTGAGCACTTTAATGTTCTCACACTCTCACACTCTTAATCAAAATTTCAGTGACAATTTTAAGATGAGAAGCAACCAAAACAAATCACAAGATTCAATAAGTAATTCTTAAGAAATTGATGCAAGCAATGACAATATTGGATTAAGAATAAGGAATATTAGGCCAATACTACAAGAAATTATAAATATAATAGATAACACAATTCTCTTTTTTTTTTTTTCTCTTTTTTTTTACTTTATTTCTTTATTTCTTTTTTTTAGAAAGTAGAAATAAAAATATGAACTAAAAATAAATTGAAGGAAATAAAATACAAAATTAGAATTTGGACCAATCAAGGAGGAATTTGGCCACAATATATATATTTTTTTTGTATTTCTTTTTTTTTCCAGAATTCTAATTGAAGAAATAAAGGAATAACAAAGATATAAAGGATTATTTAAACTTGCCTTGGAACCAAAGCTCTGATACCAAATTATACGAACCTCGCCAATATCGTAACGAAACTCAACACCGAATATAGTAAAGAACCCCAAAATTTTCCCAAGACACAAGTTTATAGAGTCTTGACCCGATACCTATCTAGATGAGAACCAAGACTATGATTTACTCAAACGCCACACTAAAAATCCTTAAAAAAATACTTAAGAATCTAGATGATAAGTTTAGTTGTTTTGAACGCCATAAGAAATTAAACTTGAAGAACTCAAGAATAAGAACTTATAAGAAATAATTTAACACTCAAAAATTACTTGTTTCATTTCAAGAAATGAAAGCCTTTTTATAGGCAAATACAAAAGGAAAATGTCAAAAGTTAGGCTATCAATCATACCTAATAATTTGAGAAAAAAAATTCAAACCTAATGACTTTTAAAATCTACAAATTTCAAATATGAAAACGTAAGCAATGACGTCATATATATATGACGTAAGCAATGATGTTAAATGTATATGATGTAAGTGATTACATCATTTTAAGATTCTTAAAATTACATAAATGGATTATAATTTTCGAACATTTTCATATTAGTCTTCTTGAACTCTGATCGCTTGAATGATGTTCACTGAGCCTAATTCTTCAAGACATATATCTTGAATTGTATTTGAATCATACATCTTTTTAATTAGTCCATTTAAGGCACTTTCCAATGTCTTGGCTCTAGCTCTTGTAATCGGTTCACTCGGCACGCTTAGCGAATCATATAAATGCTGTAATTGAGTGTCTCCAACCTATATCTAAGGTTCTCCTCTTGTTTACGTGATTGCACAACTTCGTTTGCATCATAAAGAAAACTGAAAAATGAGAATTTGATAATAAATGCACATATTATTGAGTTCTTATGGCTTTATTTATCTTTTATCCGCCAATTATTATACTCACCTTACCCAATAGTCTCATTACAACTCAAAAAGAAAAGTTTTATGTTGATCTAGTGTATCATTTGATTAGTTTCCATTCATTGTCAGGAAAATCAAGTTGTTAGCATTTCGTTCATGAGATCAACATCATTACATCGGAAATAGTGTATTCTTCATTTTGTATGTGAGCTTTGTTTTCCATTAAAAATCTAAGTTTGATACTTGTCTCACATACGGTTTAGTGATAACCCAAATTTCAAGTGCATTTCTTTAAGAGTGACCACCTTTGTGAAGTTTGGAGTTGAAACATCAATGCATGCTATATTCTGATAATGTGAAGGATGACAAGAGAGATGATAATTGATCTATGGCTATCACACACTACATATAAGGATAACTTTTGGAAAAAAAAAAAATTGTTAGCAATTGGATAAGTCATTGATTAACCTTATATCTTGTTGCATTCTTTTGAAGCCATTAACATTTTGAAGAATCATCTATAGAAAGGAATTTTTACATGTATGTTGAGTCTTTTATTTTTATTTTTATTTTAATTTTGCTCGAGGACTAGCAAAGTCTAGGTTTGGGGGATTTGATAAATCAATATTTATTCTAATATTTTGTTATGTTTATGTCCTTTATTCATGTATTTTATCTTAGAATTTTATTATTTTAAGCTTCTTTTTGTTACTTGTAGGAATTATTGTATAAAGCCCAAAAACAAACGCAAGATGTTGGAAGGCCCGTATTTGCTGAACATAGTCCGTATTTTCTAGCATAACTTTGTCCTCAATACTCGTATTTGGGTGATACAAAATAATTTGAAAACTAGATATAATGATTTACAGCCCTACATTTTCAAAAGGAAAGCAAATGTTGTAGTTTTAAGGGTCAAAACTCCAGCTGGAAAGAAGACAATTGAAAGACAAACTTTCTAACATGTGGGAGTGAATTTTGAATAAGTTGTTGACAAAATGAGTAAAAAGGATGATTTTTGGATAGGCTGCTGGGCTGAGAACAAATTGGGGAAGAATTTGATAAATAATAGGGTTTTCTAAAGAGTGAGTTTTCCATTGAAGGGGGAGGATTGCTGGATTGAAGAGAACATTCTTGCTGAGCAGAATTATCATCTTTTTCAAAAATTTGGTGGTAAACCTTTAAAAAGGGAAGCTTTCTTTTATGTTTGTTTATTTTTCAAATATGATTAGAACTTTTGTAATTAGATTCATTTATTTAAATTTAAGAATGGTACTGAATATTTTGTGAAATATGATTAATTAGAAGGTTGAGATTATTTCTTGTTCATTAATCTGTATAATTTTGATTATTTATTGTGGATTTGCTATCTATTATTTGTGATTGAAATTAATTTGAGAATTAAGGTGTTAAAAACATCATCTTACCTTAATTAAGTTCTTTTGAATAAGTATTTAAATTGAATTCATTGAGTTGGTTTGATTTAAATGGTTAAATGATTTTCTTGTAAAAATAAAATTAATTAAGCAGAAGCCTCATATCAAGGATATAGTTGATTAATTGTAAGTGAGAATTACCATGATCATTGGAATTCTCTAACTTTAGTGAAAAAACTAATAATCTAAAATACATAATGATTGTTTAATTTATATTTCAATACTAGATTAGATAACTAGCCAAACCCTATCTAATTTCATTGAATTCAACATAATTTTATAGATTTTAAGTTCTTGTAATTTACCTATTTAATCACTTCAATTGAACTAATTTGAATTTGTCATTTGATTGCGTTAGAGTATTTACGATTTTATATTTGCTTAAATTAGTAAATAATAGGAAACAATAAGGATTTAAACCATTACAATTCCGAGAGAGATCGACCTTGGGTGAACTTATTATTAGTTATTAATGATTCGTGCACTTATGAGCATTTAAAATTTGCATATTAGCAGGCCGTAGGTCTTCTTACTCGGTATCATGTGAGGATCGTTACAGTGCATTTTATCTTGAAAACGGAGAAATTAAAAACGTACGATTTTCGGGTCCGGAATTGTCAAACGTGATACGGACTAGAAAAACTACTTCCTTTCGACACGGGCTGCATGTCTTCTTACTCAAAATCGCGTGATGATTATTACAGTGTATTTTATTTCAAAAACGGAGAAGTTGAACGCGTACGATTTTCTGTGACGAAATTGTCAAACATGATACGGACTCGAAAAATGACTATGTTTCGAGATGGACCGCAACTCTTGTTACTCAGTATTGTTTTAGAATCGTTTCAGTGCATTTTATTTTCAAAATGGAAGAAGTTGGAAATGTACGATTTTCTGTGACAGAATTGTCAAACGCGATAAGGACTCGAAAAACGGCTTCATTTCGAGACAGAGCGTAGAACTTGTTACTCAGCATCGTATGAGGATCGTGACTGTGGATTTTTATTTTCAAAATGGAAATGTTAAAAAGATACGATTTTTGGAGATGAAATTGACAAACGTGATACGGACTAGAAAAATGACTTCGTTTCGAGGCGGGCCGCATGTCTTGTCACACACTATTGCGTGAGGATCGTTACGGTGCATTTTATTTCGAAAACGGAGAAGTTGAAAACGTACGATTGTCGAGTTTGGAATTGTCAAATGTGATAAGGACTCGAAAAACTACTTCACTTCAACATGAGCCGCACGTCTTCTTACTTAGCATCGTGTGATGATTATTACAGTGTATTTTATTTTGAAAACGGAGAAATTGAATACGTACGATTTTCTATGACGAAATTGTCAAATATGATATGGACTCGAAAAATGACCTCGTTTCGAGATGGGCCACAGCTCTTGTTACTTAGTATCATTTTAGGATCGTTGCAGTGCATTTTATTTCCAAAATGGAAGAAGTTGGAAACGTACAATTTTCTGTAACGGAATTGTCAAACGTGTTGCGGATTAGAAAAACGACTTTGTTTCGAGACGAGCCGCAGGATTTGTTACTCAGCATCGTATGTGGATCGTGACTGTACATTTTATTTCCAAAATGGAAATGTTGAAAACATACGAATTTTGGTAACGGAAATGTCAAACGTGATACGGACTCGAAAAACGACTTCGTTTTGAGGCAGGACGCACGTCTTGCCACTCAGCATCGCGTGAGAGAATCATCATTATGGTGCATTTTCTTTCAAATACAAAGAAGTTGAAAACATCAAATTTTTGGGGCCGGAATTTTCAAACCTGATACGAACTTGAAAAACGACTTCGTTTCGACACAGGACGCAGGTCTTCTTACTCGGCATCATGTGACGATCATTACGGTGTATTTTATTTCAAAAACAGAGAAGTTAAAAACGTACGATTTTTGGGTGCGGAATTGTGAAACGTGATACGGACTTGAAAAACTATTTCGCTTCGACATGGGCTGCATGACTTCTTACTCAGCGTCACGTGATGATTCTTACAGTGCATTTTATTTCGAAAACGGAGAAGTTTAATGCGTATGATTTTCTGTGACGGAATTGTCAAACGTGATATGGACTTGAAAAAAGACTTCGTTTCAAGGCAAGACATAGCTCTTGTTACTTAGTATCATTTTAGGATTGTTACAGTGCATTTTATTTCTAAAATGGAAGATGTTGGAAACATACGATTCTTTGTAACAGAATTGTCAAACAGAATTGTCAAACATGGGCTGTAGGACTTGTTACTCAGCATCATATGAGGATCGTGACTATGCATTTTATTTCCAAAACGGAATTGTTGAAAACGTACGATGTTCGGGGATGGAATTATCAAATGTGATACAGACTAGAAAAACAACTTCGTTTTGAGGCGGGCCGCACGTCTTCTTACTCAGCATCATTTGAGAATTGTTACTGTATATTTTATTTTGAAAACGAAGAAGTTGAAAACGTACGATTTTCGGGGACGGAATTGTTAAACATGATATGGACTCGAAAAACAAACGACTTCGTTTTGAGGCGGGCCGCATGTCTTGTCATTCAACATTGCATAAGGATCGTTATGGTGCATTTTATTTCGAATACAAAGAAGTTGAAAACGTACAACTTTTGGGGCCGGAATTCTCAAACCCGATGCGAACTTGAAAAATGACTTCATTTCAACACAGGACGCAGGTGTTCCTACTCAGCATCGCGTTAGGATCATTACAATGTATTTTATTTCAAAAATGGAGAAGATGAAAACGTAAGATTTCGGGGTCGGAATTGTCAAATGTAATACGGACTCGAAAGATGACTTCACTTCGACACGGACTGCACATCTTCTTGCTCAGCATCGCGTGAGGATCATTATGGTACATTTTATTTCCAAAACGGCGAAGTTGAAAACGTACAATTTTTGGGGCCAGAATTCTCAAACCTGATGCGAACTTAAAAAACGACTTCGTTTCGACATGGGACACAGGTCTTCCTACTCAGCATCGCGTTAGAATCGTTACAGTGTATTTTATTTTGAAAATGAAGAAGATGAAAACGTATGATTTCGGGGTTGGAATTGTCAAACGTGATACGGACTCGAAAAACTACTTCGCTTCAACATGGGCCGCACATCTTCTTACTCAACATCGCATGATGATTATTACAGTGTATTTTATTTCGAAAATAGAGAAGTTGAATGCGTACGATTTTCTGTGATGGAATATTCAAACATGATACGGACTTGAAAAATGACTTTATTTCGAGACGGGCTGCAGCTGTTGCTACTCAGTATCGCTTTAGGATCGTTACAGTGCATTTATTTCCAAAATGGAAGAAGTTAGAAACGTACGATTTTCTGTGACAGAATTGTCAAACATGAAACGGACTCAAAAAACGACTTCGTTTTGAGACGAGCCATAGGACTTGTTACTCGGTATCGTATGTGTATCGTGACTGTGTATTTTATTTCCGAAACGAAAATGTTGAAAACGTACAATTTTCGGGGATGGAATTGTCTAACGTGATACAGACTAGAAAAAAGACTTCATTTCGAGGCGGGCTGCATGTCTTGTCACTCACCATCGCGTAAGGATCGTTACAGTTATTTTATTTCGAAAACGGAGAAGTTGAAAATGCACAATTTTCGGGAATAGAATTGTCAAACGTGATGCGAACTGGAAAAACGAATTCGTTTCCAGGTGGTCTGCAGGTCTTCTTACTGCATCGTGTGAGAATCGTTATGGTGTATTTCGAAAACAGATTGAAAATGTACAATTTTCGGGAACGGAATTGTCAAACGTGATATTGACTTGAAAAACTACTTCGCTTCAACACAGCCCGCACGTCTTCTTACTCAGCATTGTGTAATGATTATAAAAGTGCATTTTATTTCGAAAACAGAGAAGTTGAATAAGTATGATTTTCTGTGATGGAATTGTCAAACGTGATACGGACTCGAAAAACTACTTCGTTTCCACACGGGCCACAAGTCTTCTTCTTACTCAACATCGCGCGAGAATCGTTACAGTATATTTTATTTTGAAATTGGAGAAGATAAAAACGTACGATTTTCGGGGTCACAATTGTCAAACATGATATAGACTGGAAAAAAGACTTCGTTTTGAGACAGGCTGATGGACTTGTTGCTCAACATCATATGAGGATCGTTGTAATGCATTTTATTTCCAAAATGGAAATGTTGAACACGTACAATTTTCGGGAATAGAATTGTCAAACGTGATGTGGACTCAGAAAATGACTTCGTTTCGAGACTCAGCACACATCTTCTTACTCAGCATGACATGAGGATCATTACGGTGCATTTCATTTCGAAAATGGAGAAGTTGAATGTGTGCGATTTTCTGTGACGGAATTGTCAAATGTGATACAGACTCGAAAAACTACTTCGTTTAGACAAGAGCCGCGCGTCTTGTCACTCACGTCACGTGGGGATTTTTACAGTGCATTTTATTTTGAACACGGATAATTTCTATGCCATAATTGTCAAATGTGATACAAACTCGAAAAACGACTTCGTTTTCAAGCAGGCCACAGGTCTTCTTACTCAGCATTGCATGATGATTATTACGGTGCATTTTATTTCGAAAATAGAGAAGTGGAATGTGTGCGATTTTCTGTAACGAAATTATCAAACGTGATACATACTCAAAAAATGACCTTGTTTCGAGACGGGTCACAGGTTTTGTTTCTTAGGATTGTATGAGGATCGTTATAGTGCATTTTATTTCCAAAACAAAAAATGTTGAAAACGTACGATTTTCGAGGACGGAATTGTCAAACGTGATACGGACTGGAAAAATGACTTCGTTTCGAGACAGGCCGCAGGACTTGTTGCTCAACATTGTATGAGGATCGTTACTAATGAGAATATAGAATGCCATATTTTTCTCCCTTAATTTTTTAGTTCTTTATGTTTATTTAGTTCTTAAATGTACTCATTATTGTC
>CM040443.1:17225845-17270829 GCA_022749755.1 Azadirachta indica
TTCCACTTATTCAAAGATTTATGAATGAATTCTTGATTTAATTTCCATATATAATTAGCCGCCTTCATCCACCGAACCAAAAGACTAAATTTTGTATCATTAAAATCATTAAGAAAGTTAATTAAAATATTTTAAATAAATATATATATTATTTAAAGTATACTTAATAAATATATATTATTAACAATCCCAAAGTTTTTTCTCCAAACAAAAATCAAATGTTAATGACTAAGTATGGTGAAAAGATAAGTCTTTTAATTTAAAAAATAATAAAAATATGTGTTATATATAATAAATTACTCATGGAACCCCGCAAGGACATACAAAACATGACAAAGTCAACAAGTAAATAAAAAAAATTATTTGACAAGGGAAAGCTTGTAAAGTTTTTTCATTTATATTTTAGATTATTTGAGAAGTAAGTACATAGAAATACAATAAAGTCAACTTGTATTTGAAAAAAATAATTATTTGACGCCAGAAGCTTTTTAATAATTTTTTTCTATTTACATTATCAGATTGTTTAAGAACGAACATAGAAAATACGAAGTCAAAATTGGTTGACCACGTGCATGCAAAATTACGTAGTGCAAGTCTGAAGGAAGTTTAATTAATTATTAGATTAGCAAACCGCGTTTGACGGCTTTGCGCAGTCAAAATGAATTTGGTTTAATATAAGTCCAGACTGTTAAACTCCTGTTAAAGCCAGAAAAAGAACATGCAAGCCTCTTGATTTTGGTTTAATATACTAATTAGTTTTAATAATTTAAAAAATACCCACACAGGTTTCTATTTATTTTAAAATGGCAATTATACTCCTATCAATAATAGTTATTCAATAAAAATTATTATTAAATCTTTTAAATTTAATCAAATATAATATATTTATAAAAAAGGCATTAATGAATAGTACATTAATAATATCTTATTAAGTATATTATAAAATTATACATTTTGTAAATAATAAATTTAATTTTTATTATAATTATATTCAATATTTAGTATATAATATACTTTGGTTATACATAAATATAAAATATAATATATTCATAATTATTTTACTATGGCATATTTTATTTGTATATTAATATTTATTTATGATTTATTTTATTTATTTTTCTAATACTTAATTCATATAGAATTATTAACATATTATAAAATAAATAAATTTATGTTTTAGTTATAATATATTGACAAGTATTATTCATATTATTTATAAAATATGTAAATTTATAATATGTATGTAAATATCATATTATTGAAGTATAAAATAGTATTATATTTATTTTATTAATGTATTTTTGATAAATATATTTTATTTTATTAAATTTAAAATTTTAATAACAATTTTTATTAACTTACTATTATTGTAGTGGTATCATCGTTATTTTAAAATAAATTAAAATTTGTATGAATGTTTTTAAAATTATTAAAATTAATTAATACATTAAGCCAAACTTTAGGATTTGCATATTCTTTTCCTAGTTAAAACCCTTCGGCAAAAATTAATGATTGTTACAATGTTTGTCCAACATTGGTGGATTTGCACCACCTCAAGCAATCCCACATCGGGACTTATGACATAGGACTCCCCCTGGCAACTACTATATATACATGCCTGTAGCAAATGCAATGCAGACGCTTCTAATCTTGTAATTGAAGGCCAATTGAAATGAAAACTGCAAAGCATTACGAAGTTTATAAAAGGCTTGCATTTTAGTTCAAAATATTCTTCATTTCCAACTTATTTTAATTGGAAACTCTATTTTATATAGAGTTGGATATTCAGTTTTATTTATAACACAATATCAGCACAATTTGTTAGTTCAAGTATTTTCTTATATTATAAATATTTTTTCACTTTTTCTTATTTTTCTTATATTATAAATATTCTTTCATCTGTGGTTTTCATTAAATTGAATGTTTCACAACAAAAAATAAGAATAATATGTTATATATCTTTATTTTTATTAGCATATTAATTCACTATTGATATTTATATTGATAATATTGCAATCTGAAGCTAGCAAAATTAAAAACTTTTATGCTCGTTTTATTAATCATATGGTAGGCAAAGTCACATATCTATTATTGTATTATTTGATGAAAGGCTATGCCTCGCAAATATTATTATACTTACAATAAACGGCTTAGCCTCCTATGTAACAATTATTTGTTTATGTGTTTTATATTGTAAAAAATCAAAAAGACCCTTTAAGGGTAATCTCATCAATGCCTAAAGTCCTAAAATGGAATTGTTATCTAGAATCTGAAGTTATGAATTAATTAGACTAGAACTTGGAGTTTTACATCTATATCATTTGTATAACTTTGAATAATTATAGATCCGAAGTTCCATGTAACAATTATAAGGGCTTAAAGTTCTATACATTAACGATGTAAACTTGAAGTTTTATACAACAATTATATGGATTTGAAGCTCCATATACCAACTTTATGAACTCGAGTTTTCAGTTTGTTAAAATTAGAATTTGAAGTTCTAAACATATTCTTTCATGGATTGTTGAAATGTATTTTCATGCCACAGCTAAAAAGCATCATTTGAAGAGAGGGAAAAATCCCTAAAGGATAACTAAAAATTATGATTTTTCTCTTCATCATTAAATACAACTTTTAAAGGGATATAACTTCCTGAAGTGAAGATGGGAATGCAAGATTATACAGAATATAGCTTAGTTTTATTTATAATTACTTTAGAGCTGAACTTGTAAGTATATATATTAAAAATTGCATTTATATTACTCTACTTAACTAGATTACTACTATGATTGTCTATTTGCCATTTCCAAAAGTGAAGGAAACCATATATGGCAATTGTAAAAGTTATATAAAAATGATAAAAAATGATACATTATTTCTCCTATAGTAGCTATAAATATTACAATTATAAAATGTAATTATGTTCAACTACTAAAGTGAAATGCTTACAACATGACAAATTTTGTCACTTACATGACATGAAATGACATATATTGTGTACCTGTAGTACACTAAATTATCTAATAAAGTCTTATGAGGCCTCCATGAAAACAAGAAAAATATTAAGACTACTTTATTGATAATATTTATCTTAATATTTATTTGTTGACAATAGGTATATTATTATTTGCCTTTCATTCCGTCCTTTATAATCCCCTTGTTTATATTTTATATTCTACATTTATTATCATGATAACTGACATGAATTATCCTATAAAAGGATATGCATATCAAAAGGAAGTTAACCTTTTCAAAGGGAAGAGATAAGGATGCATGCTTAGCTAATAGTGAAACTATGCATAACATACTTCGAGATAAGAATTATTTCTTAGAATTAAAAATGATTAAAGTTAAGATGAATACCATATTAGGTCCTGCAAACTTGATTGAGGGCTTCAGAAGAGCCTTTATCTTATTAGTAAGTGGAACCAGATTATGTATACATAATGCCTTCTATTTTAGTAAATCCAACAAAAATTTGGTTAGCTTTAAAGATATCTGCTAAAATGGATATCAAATTGAGACTTTAAATGAAAATAATACTTTTAATGTTTCAGGCAAGAAACATATATTAAAAAAGGTTTCAACGTTGTCACTTGGATTGTATTATACCATCATAAATGCAATTGAAAGCTACACAATAATGAGCAAGAAGTTCATTGATCCTAAAATGTTTATATTATAACATGACCATCTTGGTCACCCAAGATCTACAATGATACGTAGAATTGCTGACAATTTTCGTAGACATCATTAAAAGACCTGAAGATTCTATTGTCCAACAAGAATATATGCACCGCTTACTCACAAAAAAAATTAGTACTTAAATCATCCCTTTCTAAAATTAGATTTGAGTCTTCATCATTTTTATAAAAAATTCAAGGAGACATTTGTGGCCGATTCATCTACCTAGTGGACCATTTTGTTATTTTATAGTCTTAATTGATGCATCTGCTTGATGGTCACATTTTTGTTTATTATCTATATGTAATATTACATTTGCTACATTACTTGCACTGATTATAAAGTTAAGGGCATATTTTCCTGATCATCTAATCAAGACTATACATCTGAATAATACTGGTAAGTTTACTTCTAAAGTATTTGATAACTATTGCACATCGGTGGGAATTGATGTAGAGCATCTTGTTCCACATGTCCATATTTAAAATAGGTTAGCTAAATCTTTTATTAAGAGACTCTAGGTAATTGCTAAAACTTTATTGTTACATACTTAATCACTAATGTCTACATGAGGTTATGCTATTTTGCATGCTGCAACTTTAATTCGGCTTAGACCTACTGCCTATCACTAATATTCCCCACTATAACTTGTATTTCGTTATCCACTTGATATATCCCATTTATACACTTTTGGTTGTGCAGTGTATGCTTCTATTGCAACTCAATAACGCAGTAAGATGGGGCATTAACATCGTTTGGGGATTTATGTTATTTATAACTCACCTTGTATTATCAAATGTCTTGAACATTTAATGGGTGATTTATTTACTACATGGTTTACGGATTGTCATTTTTATGAGACATTTTTTTCATCATTAGGGGACAAGAAAATGCCTTTTAAAGTAAGGCACACACTTTCTTGGGAAACATCTACTTTGTCGCATCTTAATCCTCACACTAACCAATGTAAAAAAGAATTGTGAAGGATAATGCAACTTTAGCAAATTGCAAATCAATTAACAGGTGTATTTAATGATACTGCAAGAGTGACCAAATCATATATACCAACTGCCAATACATTAGCCTAAGTGATTGTTCTTAAAGAACAATCTAATCAAAAGGCAGTAAATGAATCATCTGTTACACGCGAGAAGCGTGGTAGAGCAATTGGTTCAAAAGATATTGTTCTGTGAAAAAGACGATTAATAAATTAGGATCCTCTTGAAGAAGCATTAGCCCCCTGAAGAGGCATACAGAAGTGACACGAGCTCTTGAAAAGTATTAGCCTTTGAAGTAGCACAAACATCTCAAAATAAAGAAAAGTCTACAAATTATGCATATGCACATGTGATGTGCGATCATAATAAAATAGTTATCGACAATGTATTTTCATTTGTAGTAGTTATTGAAATCATGAGAGATGATCACAATCCACAAATTGTAAATGAATATAGACAGAGGCATGATTGGCCTCAGTGGAAAGAAGCAATTTAAGAAGAATTGACTTTCCTTGCTAAACTTAAAGTATTTGGACCTTTAGTCATGACACTTGAAGATGTTAAATCCGTTAGATATAAATTGGTATTTATAAGGAAACATAATGAGTATAATGGGATTATCATATACAAAGTGCGACTTGTCACCTAAGGTATCTCTTAGAGGCTTGGAATTGATTTTGATGAAATATATTCTCTTATGATAGATGTTATTACGTTTTAATTTTTGATAAGTTTGACAGTCTCAAAAAGTCTTGATATGCGTCTTGTAGATGTAGTAACAGTCTATTTGTATGGGTTATTTGATGCTAATATTTATATAAAAATCCTTAAAGGATTTAAAATTCCTGAAGCATTTAAATCAAAGGATCATATTTTGTATTCTATTAAGCTATAGAGATCTTTATATGGCTTAAAATAATCTAGACGTATGTGTATAATCGATTGAGCGAATACTTAATTAAGGCAAAATATGCTAATAATTCTATATGCCTATAAGCATTTATAAAGAAAATAGAGTCAGGATTCACTATTATAGTAGTTTATATTGATGACATGAATTTAATTGGAACTTCTGAAGAACTCCTTAAAATTGTTGAACACTCGAAGAGACAATTTGAGATGAAAGATTTAGGGAAAACTAGACATTTTCTTAGCCTGTAGATCAAGCATAAGTCTAACGGAATTTTTATCCATTAATTTGCCTATGTTGAAAAGATTCCGAAACGTTTTAATATAGATAAAACTCATCCGTTAAGTACCTCTACGGTTGTTCGGTCCCTTGATCCTAAAAAAGATTTGTTTCACTCTAAAGAAGATAATGAAGAGATACTTAGTCTAGAAGTACCATATCTTAGTACAGTTAGCGTTTTCATGTATCTGGCACAATGTACTAGACTAAACATAGCATTCTTTGTGAACCTGTTAGCCAGATTTAATTCTGCGCCCACCTACCTGCATTGGAATTGCATCAAACATATTTTTCATTACCTCCCTAAAATAACATATTTGTGACTGTTTTATTTCAATGAACTAATGAAGAATTCAAGGCTTGTTGGTTATGCAGATGCCAAGTATCTTTCAGATTCTCATAAAGCCAAGTCACAACTAGGATATGTCTTTACATATAATAAAACAACAATCTTATGGCGATCCATGAAGCAAACTCTTGTTCCTACCTCTACTAATCATTCTGAGATCTTAGCATTATATGAAGCAAGCAAGGAATGTTTATGGTTGTGATATGTCATCCATTACATTTAGAGTACATACAACTTATCTTCTACTATAGATGTTCCAACAATAATATATGAAGATAATACTACTTGCATTGCATAAGTTAGAAGAGGATATATTAAAAGGGATTGAATGAAGCATATCTTGCCAAAATTCATCTATACTCATGAGCTCCAGCAGAGGTACCATATTGATGTGAAACAAATACAGTCCATTGAAAATTTTGCTAATCTTTTCACCCAAACATTATGTAAATCGACTTTTGAAAAACTGGTAGACAACATTGGCATGCGTCCACTCTATAAGTTTTCTGATTGATGCAAATTGTATTGAGGGAGAGATCTTTATCAGGTGAAGCATATCTTTTAAAGAGCTTAGGCATTATATAGGGCAAATGTGCGCTATACTCTTTTTTTCCTTCATCCAGCTTTTATCTCACTAGATTTTATTGGCAAAATTTTTAACAAAGCAACATTAAGCACATTCAATAATTGAAGATTATATTTTTCTTGTAAATGTAATTAAAGTCGGTGAAATCTAAAAGGGGGAGTGTGGTGATGTTTGTCCCACATTAATGGATTTCCACTGCCTCAAGCTAATCCCACATCAGGACTTATAACATAGGACTCCCCTGGTAACTACTATATATATACATGCCTATGGCAAATGTAATGTACACGCTTCTAATTTTATAATTAAAGGCCAATTCAAATGGAAATTGCAAAGCCTTGGAAAATTTATAAAAGGCTTCATTTTAGTCCAAAATATTTTTCATTTCCAACTTATTTTAGTTGGAAACTTTATTTTTATAGAGTTGGGTGTTCAGTTTATTTATAACATATTTAAATTAGTTGATCAAATTTTCTATTTGTAACAAATTAAATAGTCCTTAAATGAAATATATATATATAGGGAAAGGAACAACATCTCGTATTTTTACACTTATTTTTATATTAATTCTTGACCATTACATTTACGCTTCTCCAATAATTGAGATTAAATTTGACATGTATAATTAATGCATTGATTATGGTAACACATGTAATTGAATGACGCATATATTAATATATATATCATATTCAATTTAACTGTTGAAAGTGTACAGATCTAACGATCGACAAATAATATAAACATATATATAAAAAAATAGGGCGCCCGATCCTTCTTCTATAAATATATATAGTTTAATTAACAAAATATTTTGTCACCGAAATACCCATACTCTAATTTATTTTATTAAGAGTGCAAAGTATTTTAAGATGCAAATTGATCTTGTCTTATTTTTTACTTTCATACTTCTGAAAGAATTAATCTTATAATTTATATACAAACAAATGAAAGCAAAAGTTATTGTCAATTAAAAAAGGGTTTACTTTCACACTTATAATGTTGACATGATTTTTTGTTTTAGGGAAAAAGATTTACAGGTTCTTGAGGATAGGTTTATTAGAGTAAATAGTTTCAATTGTTTCTAAAATATTCATTAAAGGATTTATTTATTAAAAATAATAATTATAACCTTATACTGTAATGTTTCTTTCATAAAAATAACTATTAAATTTTAAAAATTTGATGAAAAAAATATAATATGCTTATTTAAAATACGTTAGTGAAATAAATAATAATATTATTTTATAGCAAAAAATTTTAATTTGTCGTCTAAGAATATTGCTTTATTTAATTTTTTTATTTAATTGAGACTTTCATATAACAATAATTATAATAAGTCAATTTAATTAATCGAGAATTTTCAATTAAAATTCATTTTGAGACATACGTAGATGCAAAATGACGTTAGCCAAAGTCCATAGAAAATTTCATCCTCCCCTGTCTTAGAGGATGAGCCAGCAATTAATCCGCCTTTGGGGTTTAACGTCCGGTCTCTAAATTTAACCTGAATAATTAAATAAAAACAAAATTTATAGAATTTTCCAAAAGTCCATGCAGCTGCCAAACTCTTTAACAATAAATCATTAAAAAAATATAATTATTATTTAATTGACAGATATTTTCACCCAACTAATATTATATGATTCTGGATGAGATCTTTCATATATTACATTGATTTCTTTTTTCATAAGACAATAATTGTAAAATATTTATGTTAAATTTGCTTTGATATTCCATAGAGGTGGAATTATATCTAGGATTTAAAGTAGAGGGTTCTGTGTTAGATGGGTATAAATAGTAATATTATTTTAAATTACTTGGACCGTTTTTTTAATATTTAAATTATGTCAATTTTCACATGAATATTAGCTCAATAAGATATTTAGTTGGACTCATGTTAAAAAAAAAGTTTAAAAAATGAAGAGTAAAGGTTTAAATTTATAAATTTTTAATAAAAATATCTTATTAAGGTCAAGTCCAATAAAGAGACATTTTTTACAATCTAAATATTTATTAATTAATATCATATAACAAAATTTAGTATCAACAATATTTTTTAATTTTAAAAAAAATAACATTTTTTGAATTAAATTTAACATAACAAAATAGATATGGCAATTTTTTTTTTAGAGCCAGGGGCTTGCAGGGACGCAGCCTGTTTGCAATGGAGATTGCGGAGGGCTTTTTTAAAATTTTAAGGATCGGGTCAGGGACAGAGACGAAAATTTATCTCCATTGTAAAAACGTGTTGGGGACGAGGATGGGGCTTATTTGCCTGCCCCGCCCCAATTCCCTTTTTCCAAATTCAAATTTTGTTTGGTTAATTAAGTATTATTTGTAAATGATTATAAAAGTTAACTTTCATTTTAGTCAAACAAGTCCTTCAAAAGAGTTTATGAATTTTTAATTTAGTAAATTAAGTCCTTTATAATTATTTACATATTTTCAATTTAATCAATCTTTAAAAAATTTTAAATTTATTTTCTCAATTAAAAAATTTATTAAAATAATTAAAATCTAATAAAATTAAATAATTGTTAATAAAAAGATTTAAAACAAAAAATATTGATAAAATAAAAATAATAAATTGATGTCAAACAAAATAATTAATTTGTAATTTATGTTATAATGTAGTAGTATAAGATTAACAAAACAAACAAATTCTCAAAGATTTTTTTCTCTCTTTAGATTTCATTTTCTCATTTATCAAACAAAATATTTTTATGTAAAATTATCAAAAAAAATAAAAAACTTTGGTGTTGATTTAATAAATTTCTCTAATTTTATCAATTCTATTAAAAATTTAATCATAATTTACCAATACACTTAATTATTTTTCTATTTTTATAGATTAATAAAAATATTATAGTAAATTTCTCAATCAAATTGATAATTGTTACCATTTATCTTATATTTTTAACAATTAATTTATGCGAAAGTCAAATACGTATTTTATCATATTATTTTGATAATATGTGAAATGGTGACTCTATGTATAAATAAGTAATTTATTATGATTAGAAAGATATAAAAATCTGATTTGTATCATGATATTTGATAAAAGATTAAAAATTGATTATATATATTTTTAATAACAAATTAAAAATTAAAAATTAAAAATTGTTAGGACTAATTTTTGTTAAATAATTTAAATATGTAAGCTCATCAATAGATTTAATAGTTTAAATAGTAAAGCAAGATTAACAAAAAGAATGAAATTCTTAAAGATTTTTTTTAAATTTTATTTTCTTTCTTATCAAATAAAATATTTATAGTACTAAACAATTAAAATTTATAAAAAGGTATAATGACTAATTATATTTTAGTCATAACATAACTAAACGTTTTAGATATTTCTTCAATATATAATTATAAATATGTAATATAATAATTAATCATACGTATTTACAATTAATGTACTATATTAATTATATTTTTAATTTACATAAATGCTATTTAATATTATGTCTAAAAAGTCCATACAAGTTTTATAATTTATAATAATAAAATATACCAATACATTTTTAAAATAAAACCTTTTTTTATCTTATTTTAACAATTAATTTATGAAAAATTTAAATATTTATTTATATTAAAATATTTTTGACATGTGAAATGGTGATTTCACGTATAAAAATTATTTTTAGATTATACAATTATGATATTTAATATTATACTTAAAAATTACATACAAGCCCTATAATTTATAATAATAAAATATACCAATATATTTTTAAGATAAAATTTTTCTCATTTATTTTAACAATTAGTTTATAAAAAATTTAAATATTTATTTTTATTATATTATTTTTGACATGTCAAATGGTGATTTTAGATTATATAATTATTTTATATCAACAATAATATAAACTAAATATGTATTCTTTATTAAATATATTTTATTTACATATTTTAATGAATTGGTTAATTGGTACAGTGGTAAGATAATTATATATTAACTAAACAGTCTTTTGTTGGGGCATAGGTAATTATATATTTTTTTTCATTTATTGCGGGTCAAATGGGGTCCAAAGCAGGGCCGGGGCCGGAGTTTAGGGTCCCCCTCCTATTCGTGCCTCGTTGCCATCCCTAGAACAGAAGAACCTGCATGAAAACATTTTATAATTTATGTTTTTGTTTCATTTTATTAGTTCAAAGTCAATGAGTTGGATGTTATTACCCCATATAAGTTTTTTCAACTAGAAGGATGTTGAAAGTTCTCATTGAAGTATATTAAATTATAATAAATATTTCCTGAACAAAATTCTTTTAATTTTTTTCATCTAAATTATTAGATTGTTAATTGAACTCCAATGAAATTCAAACATTTTAATCAAAATATGAAGGCATAAATCATCATTCCCGTGCGTTCACAGAATGAATCAAGCAAACAGCAGCAATAAATATAGAGACAGCAGCAAACATAGAATGAATCAAGCAGACGTGGGCGTCTTAATGGACCGAACCGACGCAGTAAAATCATCCGTATAGCTAGACATATAGACGCTAGAACCATCTTGCGAAGCACTATAAATAACATGCAAGGCTTCATCTTCTTCTCCATCTCGCAATCTTTCAAAACTAATGATCTACATATATTTGCAAGCTCGCTAGCTACTTGTAATAAGTATAGCTAGTAAAATGGCTTCTCTGCTTAAATATTATAGCTATACAATTCTCTTGATGTTGTTGTTGTTGTCAATTATATCTAAGCAATGTGGTGCACAACTGTCTTCAACATTTTACGATACCACATGTCCTAATGCCTTGAATATAATTCATACAGGTATTCAGACTGCTATTTCAAGTGAGCATAGAATGGCTGCTTCCCTTATTCGCCTTCACTTTCATGATTGCTTTGTTCAAGGTTGTGATGCTTCCATTTTGCTTGATGATTCCTCCTCCATCGATAGTGAGAAAAATGCAATTAACAATTTCAGATCTGTCAGAGGATACGAAGTCATAGATAGTGTCAAGTCTCAATTAGAAGGAATTTGTCCTGGAGTTGTTTCTTGCGCTGATATTGTTGCTGTTGCTGCCCGTGATGCATCTTTCGCTGTAGGTGGACCGTCGTGGACTGTTAAGCTTGGAAGAAGAGATTCAACTACAGCCAGCCGAAGCTTAGCTGAAAGCAATCTCCCCAGCTTTAGCGATAACCTTGACAGGCTTATTGCTTTATTTGCTAGCAAAGGTTTGAGTGCAAGAGACATGGTTGCACTGTCAGGATCTCACACAATTGGCCAAGCACAATGTGTTACTTTCCGTGATAGGATTTATAACAATCAAAGCATTATTGATGTTGGTTTTGCTAGCGTAAGAAGATGTCAGTGTCCAGCTACAGGTGGCAATGCAAATCTTGCACCACTTGATTTGGTTACGCCCAATTCGTTTGATAACAATTATTTTAAGAATCTTATTCAGAGAAAGGGTCTTCTTGAATCAGACCAAGTACTCTTTAACGGTGGATCGACAGATGGTATTGTTGATGAGTATAGCAAAAATCCTATTAAATTTAAATATGATTTTGCAGTAGCCATGATCAAGATGGGAGATATCAACCCTCTCACAGGTTTTGGTGGTCAAATACGGAAAATTTGCAATATGGTCAACTAATATATAAAATGTTGGAATCTTTTATTTAATTTCTATAGAATTTGTGGCCCATATTTGGTAATCGATACAGTATATTGGGGTACGCTAATGCATCGGAGATCCATATTTGTAGCCCTCGCTGTTTTACGGTATTGTATATGTGTATATAAATATGTTGTATGAGTTTGTTTTTTTGTATAGGCTTGATTCGACCTGAGTGTAGCCTGAATTCGATCCAAAACCCAAAATATATATTCGGGCACTTAGGTCGAACTTTGCACTGTACATCTTCTTCATTTTCTCGAGTGAAAATTGTCTCCCTCTCCTGTGGTTTTTCCTCTAAAATTTTTCAAAAGCTTTCCACGTAAATCCAGTGTTATTTTTGATTTCTTATATTTTCTATTTGCTTGATTACTTGATTTTCCATAACAAATTGGTATCAGAGCGGGATTTGTCTGCAAACTTACTTCTCATCATGAGTTCTTCAATCAAATATGATATGGAGAAGTTCAATGGCAAAATCAACTTCAGTTTGTGGAAGATTCAGTTTTAGGCATATATGAGATTTCAAGGGCTATGGAAGGCAGTAAAAGATAAGTATCCAACAGATATGAGGGAGAGAAGAAGGCCAATTTAGAAGAGCAAGCTCTAAGTGCAATCCAAATGCCAGTAACTGGAGATGTGCTGCGGAAAATTGCAGATAAAGAGAAATCTTTGGAGGCATGGAAGAGATTGAAAGAGCTTTATGTTGGTAAGTCTCTAACTAATCGATTGTATTTGAAAAAGAGTCAATTAGTATGATAGATGTGTCAAGTGCATTGAAGTCTAAAGAGCTAAAGAAACAATTTTCAGGTAGTGAAAATGTCGAAGGTGAAGGTTTGGTGTCAAGGGGTAGAACACAATTTAGGGATAATTTTGAAAAGAAAAAGATTAAGGCTAGATCAAAGTCTAAGATGAAAAAGGTACACTGTTTTGGATGTGGTGAGCAAGGTCATTTCAAAAGGCATTGTCCTTGTAGAAATACTAAAGGAAAATAGGTTGAGAATTCTGCGAATGTAATCACGAGAACTTTAGGGGATGATGGGTCAGACAATGCTGGTGAAGTATTGTCTGTATATCTGTTAGACAGTGGAAAGACCAATGGATTATGGATTCGAGTGCCTCATTTCACATGTGTTTTCATAAAGATTGGTTTGTCACTTACTCACAAATGAGTGGCAAAGTGTATCTTGGTGATGATCGTGTCCTTGATGTAGTTGGAATTAGAACGGTTCAAATTAAAATGTTTGACGGTGTAGTCAGAACATTGAAGTGTTGGCATGTTCCAGGATTGAAAAAGAATTTAATTTCCCTTAGTACCTTGGATTCGAAGGGATTCAGGTTTCATGGAGAAAATGGAGTTTTAAAGATTGCAAAAGGCTCAATGGTGTACATGATGAGCAGTGTACGTGGTGGTTTATACATTCTTCAGGGAACTATTGTTCAAGGTGCAGCTTCAGTAACTATCAGGAGTAATGATATAGATAGTACTAAATTGTGGCATACAAGACTTGGGCACATGAGTGAAAGAGGTTTGTCAAAACTAAGCAAACGGGATCTACTTGGTAAAGAAAAATTGGGCAATCTGAGATTTTGTGAGCATTGTATTTTCAGGAAACAAACTAGAGTGAAGTTCAGTAAAGCAGTCCACAAGACTAAGGGCACATTAGATTATGTGCACTCAGACTTATGGGGCCTATGCAAGGTTACTTCAAAAGGTGGTGCTAAATACTTTATGACTATTATTGATGATTACTCCAGAATGGTTTGGGTCTATTTTTTGAAGACCAAAGATGAGACATTCCAGACATTTAAACAGTGGAAGACGATGATTGAGAAGCAGACAGGTAGACAAGTTAAGCATTTTAGGACTGATAATGGTTTGAAATATTACAATTCTAAATTTGATGAGTTCTTCAGCAATGAAGGAATAGTGAGACACCACACTTGTGTGAAGACAGCACAGTAGAATGGAGTTGTAGAATGCATGAACAGAACCTTATTAGAGAAAGCTTGTTGTATGCTTTCTCATTCTGGTTTATCAAAGGTATTTTAGGTTGAAATAGTTAGTACTACATGTTATTTGATGAATAGGTCTACATCTACAGCTATTGTTTGTAAGATTTCTTTTGAGGTATAGGCAGGTACACCTGCTGATTATACTCACTTTAGAGTATTTGGTTGCCCAGCATATGTTCATGTTTATAATGGTAAACTTGAACCAAAGGCAAAGAAATGCATATTTCTAGGGTAAGCATATGGAGTGAAAGGTTATAGATTATGATGTACAGATTCAAAGTCTTCAGGTTTTATGATTAGCAAGGATGTTACATTTAATTAGTCTACTATACCTGATCATTAAGAGGATGAGTCAACAGTTGGAAAATACTATAGTGTCAGTGAGCAGGTAGAGCTTGAGGTAGAAGCTCCAACAATACAACAACCCATAGAGTAGAGAATAAATGATGTGTAGAGTGCTAATACAAATAGTCAACAATATGAGGATACATCAAAAAAATAAGATATCATTGCCATTAGAAGACCAAGGCGACAGATTCGACCACCTGAGCATTATGGTTATGCTGATATGGTTTCATATGCATTATCTGTTGTTGAGACAGTGAGCAAATATAAGCCTATTACCTTTAAAGAAGCGATATCTTGTCTAGAAGCAGAACAGTGGATAGGTGCCATGACTGAGGAGATAGAGTCTTTATACAAGAATCAGACATGGGAGTTAGTGACATTGCCTAAGGGACAGCGAGTTGTAGGATGCAAATGAATTTACAAGAAAAAGGAAAGGATATCAGAGGCTGAAGCTCCTAAGTACAAAGCACGTCTTGTAGCAAAAGGTTATACATAGAAGGAGGGAATTGATTTTAATGAACTATTTTCTCCAGTTGTGAAACACAGCTCTATCAGAGTGCTGTTAGCTTTGGTTGCTGTATATGATCTTCATCTTGAACAGTTGGATGTCAAAACAGCATTTCTATATGGCATATTGGAGGAGCATATTTACATGAGTCAGCTAGAGGGTTTTATCTCTTCAGACAAATAAGACCTGGTTTGTCTCCTTAAGAAATCCTTATATAATTTGAAGTAGTCTCTTAGGTAGTGGTATAGGAGATTTGATAATTTCATGCTTGATTGTGGATACACTAGAAGTGTCTATAATAGCTGTGTATACCATAAAGACTCTACGACGATAGTTACATTTATTTGCTAATGTATGTTGATGACATGTTGATAGTTGTGAAAAATATGTTAGACATTAATCATTGAAAAAATAGTTGAGTGATGAGTTTGAGATGAAGGAATTGGGTGTAGCAAAGAAGATTTTAGGTATTGAGATTAACAGAGACAGAGTATCAAGGACTTTGTTCTTATCACAACAGGGTTACATTGAGAAAGTTCTTGACAGGTTCAACATGAGTAACTGCAAGCTTGTGAGTACACCATTGACAACCCACTTCAGATTATCTGCAGACTTATCACCCACAACACAAGAGGAGGTGGAGTATATAAAACATGTTCCTTATTCCAATGCAGTTGGAAGTCTCATGCTGTGAGTGTAGACCTGATCTTACTTATGCTGTAAATGTAGTAAGTAGGTATATGGCTTCTCCTGGAAAAGAACACTGGAATGCTGTAAAGTGGATATTGCGATATTTAAAGGGCACTAGTCATGCAGAACTGGTATTTAATAAGGCAACATCAAACATGATTAAATTAATAGGTTATATTGATTCTGATTATGTAGGAGATTTAGATAGAAGAAGATCGTTGACAAGTTATGTTTTTACCTTATCTAATTGTGTCATTAGTTAGAAGGCAACATTGTAAGCTACAGTAGCATTGTCAACTACAGAGGTTGAATGCATGGCTATTGGAGAAGCAGTGAAGGAAGCTTTGTGGCTGAGAGGTCTTATAAGTGACCTTAGGTTGTTATAGTAGCAGACAGTTGTGCATTGTGATAGTCAGAGTGTCATCCACTTGACTAAGAACCAGATGTTTCATGAAAGGAAAAAGCATATTGATGTCAGGTCCCATTTTGTTAGAGATGTGGTTTCAGATGGCTCTGTTACGGTCCAAAAGATTTCTACACGTGGGAATCTAGCAAACATATTGACCAAAGTAGTTCCTATGGCCAAGTTCAAGTATTGCTTGGACTTGATTTGTATTTCCAGCATTTGATGAGCCCTTAGGGGCATAGTGGAGAGGTTCAGGCAAATATGTGCCAAGGTAGAGATTTGTAAAATTTGTGGCGCATATTTGGTAACCGATACAGTATATTAGGGTAAGTTGATGCAACGCCCCCTCCCTTTTACGGTATTGTATATATGTATATAAATATGTTGTATGGGTTTGCTTTTTTATATGGGCTTGTTTTTTTGTATGGGCTTAATCCAACCCGAGTGTAGCTCGAATTTGACCCAAAACCCAGAATATATATTAGGGCATTTAGGGCGAACTTTGCACTATACATCTTCTTCATTTTCTCAAGTGAAAATTGTCTCCCTCTCCCGTGGTTTTTCCTCTGAAATTTTTCAGAGGTTTTTCACGTAAATCCGGTGTTATTTTGATTTCTTATGTTTTTTATTTGCTTGATTACTTGATTTTTCATAACAATTTTAAATTCTCAATTATTTTATAGTTCAATTCTTTGACTCGGTATCTAATTATGATCAATAATGGGTTTTTAGATGTCATTATATTGTCCTTCATAACCTTTTGTGTGTTTTTTTTATTTACTTGTTATATGTTATTTACAAGCTTTATTTAAAAGAAAGTATTAATTTGTGAATTTTTTATTCAGTTTTTAGGTAAAAGCAAGTTTAGTTCTTCGATTTAGTACTATGAACAAGAAAACATTGAAATGATGTTCCAATCATCCAATTATATATTTTATTTAACTTCATAACCTTTCATCAATTTCAAATTCTAAATTGTATTATATTTTAATTCGTTGGATTTATTTGATTATGATAAATAACACGCTATATGATATTCTAGTTATTGTTTTTCAATGTGATCTTTATTTATTTACTGCACACAAATGTTGACAGGAGCTCCCTAGTTTTCAGGTTTAAAAGAGTTGACAGGCGTGAAAACTATACTTTTATTCACCACGGCACTTAAATGTTGGGGATTTCCTCTGTCTTGATAACTCCTTTTCAACAACATTTAATGCCTTATAAATCACCCAAATGGCTAGGAACGCGTACGCTATGAAAAGTTGCGTTGTTCTTAGTGGTTGTTAAATATTGACCATTGCGTCTAATCAATCAACATGCTACTTGGCTATATATGTTCCATGCATTTCATAACTCTTTCCAATCATCATTTCCATCTAGCCATGGTATGGGAAAAGTTTAAAGTTTAACAGTTTCGTCATAAATGTTGCTTTCATTTTGGTACTCTAGGTGGAAGTTTTAAATATTGATAATTACTTCTCTTCTAAACATCGCCTTGAGAATTGCGCTAATTGTAAGCTCTTCATAGGTATTGATTACCTTAACACATGGTGTCATCCTTATCACTACGGCTCTAACTTATCCTGTTGCAGTATAAATGAACAAGGAAAGAACTTTGTTGGTAAGAGATGGCTAAGAGAAATGTGAAGAGGAAATTGCTTAGGTTTGCAATGTCGAGGTTGATAAGATCACCCAATAAAGACATAGGGAAAAAAATAGACAAAGATAAGGTCCTTAACTGTCACCATCTCCCCTACTAATCTCAGATGTTGAAGCTCAACCATAACTTGCCTCAACACTAAGAAGGCACGTTTCAAAAGAGGCGACTTCAACGAGGTCCCCAGGTTCTACTTTATTAGGTAACCCAACTCACATGGCCATCTCTGTTCTTGTTCACCTAATCAGAGTGGTGGGAAACATGGCTAATGTCATCTTAGTAGATAGATATCAATAGAAGATGCAAAGATTGCTTGAATTGTTCTGGGTCAGTATAGAGTAGGCCCTTTTAGAGGTTGCAACTCATGTCACCTTTTACCCTTTCCAATAAATATACCTTTTAAAGTTATTTATCTTTTAGCTCACCACTTATGTTAACTTGTGGTGTAGCAAAGTCACGGCTACTATGAATGCCAGCCTATAGTATCAGAACTTGAACGCTTCTTTTGTTAAGGATATATAAGAGAAGGATGAAGAACTGGCCCACTTGTACGATGAGGTAGAGGGCATAGGGAGGTTACCACAAACGCTAAATTAGAGTTTATTGCTTTATGGGCTAAGGTTGAACAAGCTCGCAACTCTGCAACTATTGTTGAGACATGAGGACAAAAGCTGAGCGGGCCTTAGCTGCTGAGAAGGAAAAACATACTACCTCCTTAGCTCGAGCTTAAAAAGAGAAAAATGCCTTCTAGTTCAGAGGGTATTGTCATGCTCAAGGGGAAGTGTACGAGGTGAATCAAAATTTTATTATGAGCCAAATGTCTCTTCCATTTAACCTTGATCAATACCTGGCATTGAAAACAGCTAAGGAGGAAGTGGTGGAAGAGGAAGGAGAAGGTGGCGATAGGAATGACAACGGCGATGCTTTTGTCAAATTTTAGTTTATATTATTGGACTTGCTTTTTGTTGAACTTGATGCATTTTATATTTTTCTGTTATAAATTAATTTTATTTACACCATGATTCATTATATTTTTGTTTTAGTTTATTTACATTTGACTTAATACTAAGCGCTGAGGATGCATTTTTTGGCCAAGTCATCTTGGCCCTTATTTCCAATGGCATGAATCAATTTAGTTCGTTGCACTTCTACGTATTTTCTAACCTAATAAACATTGTATTAGCTTAGCCATTTCAATGAGAATTTAATCATCTCGTAGCTTGCCTTATAATATTTGTAAATTGACACATTTTTCACTGGTAAAATTATTCATTCCAAATTACACCTACGGTATCTAAAGGACTAGCAAATGACTCTTGCCTTTGATGACCTCGGCATCAAAAGACATTATGGCGAAAAAAATATGAGCCTTTGATGCGCCAATGGCATCAAAGGACTTTATGTTGAACAAATATATGGCTTTGATGCACCTTTAACGTCAAAGGACTTTTTGGCGGATAAATATGTGCCCTTGATGCGCTCACATCATTAAAGGAATTTATGGCGAACAACTGAGTGCCTTTGATGCACCCTCAACATCAAAGAACATCATGGTGAACAAATGCGTGCCTATCCAAGAACTTTATGGTGAACAATGTGTGCCTTTGATACTTCCACGGCATCAAAGGAATTTATGGCAAACTTATTGCACCATTGATACGTACTGGTATCAATGGACTAAGGAGAACTTGTGATGCTGTCATAATCAATTAAGCTAAGATATACTTGCAGTATTACATTGGTATTTTGGTGAACTTGATTAAGTTAAGATACATCTATGATAATAAATTGGCATTCTTTATAGGAAAGCAACACCACCTGAAATTGTGCTTCTCACCAATAATTCAAGAGGGCTTTGGCATAAGAAATCCACACCCTCTGAAATTATGCTTCTTACTAACAATTCAGGGAGGCTTTGACATAAGATATTCGTGGATAAGATTGGCAACATTTACATGAAGTTATTGTTGATTGATAATTCCACGAAGGTATGAGTAGCAATAATCCCATAAAAGTAGGATAATACATTGATGGTGGAAATTCTACAGAGATATGATATTACCATGCTAGTAAGAGTTCCACTTCCAATGCTAAGACTATACTTTGCATGGTGCCCGCTTTAGAACTCTACTCTCAAAGCACCTATTTAGTTTACACACATTCGAATTTGTTAGACATTCAAACTTGTTAGCCCATTCTTTTATGTTACTTAAACAGTTTAGCCGATTCCCTTTAGATTGTTGAGCCCTCCTCACTTGATCACTTGATAAGTTATCAACATAAATGGTCCACCTTGTTTTCCCCTTCACGTCTTGCTTTAATTGTCATCAAGTTTTATACATATTGATTGGATACCTTCTATAACTAGCAATTCATTGTGTCTTTCCCACAGATGGCACCAAATGATGATGCCAAAATTTATCCTATCGTCACATACGTGCCACATGAAATAGATCTAATCAATATTCAAAATTTGTTAACTATATGAGAAGTGCATCTGTGATATTGGATAACTTGGACAAGGAGGTATCCGATACTGCCCTATCTACCAAGCTACCTATCGAGATGGTTGGCATTTTACCAAAGTATCTTGCTTTTTAACTGAGGTGGTTGACTCTCCTACTATGATAGTTTGCTCTTCTATCTAGATAGCTTATTTTTCTATCAAGGCGGATCACTCTTCTATCGTGATAGCAAATACCTGCAAAATAAGAGCATATCAGTGAGGGCCTATGGTGTTACCGGAAAACCCCTTCTGATGATCAAGTTAAAACAATGTGTATTAAAGAACTAATCTGAAAAGATTAACAAAAACAATAATAGTTGTGTTTGTATGATTATGAGGATAATAAGAGAGAGAGAGAGAGAGAGAGAGAGAGAGAGAGTAAGCTAATAAAAGAAATCCAAAAAACCCCTGCTTAAGGAAAACTTAGGGGTTTATATAGGTGAGGGAAAAGATGAGTTTCCCCTCATTGGCTTATAGCTGTGGTCATTTATTGATGCCATTGGATTATCAACCTGTAATGAAGTAGTTTGTATAATAATTTGATCATTAGTTAATCATTATTACTTTTTTTGACTTTAGGACCCATACCTAATGCTCCTTAAGCTTGTAACCATCAATTCTCTAGGTCAAATTTGGTTATGTTGGGCTTTAGTTTTGGGATTTTGAGTCCAATCCCTTTGTTACAATCCAGATCCAAGATTGGCTATCTTGGGTCTATATTTGTTGTGTGCTAAAGTGATTCGTCACCTCGGCTAACTTGTCTATTAAGACTCAGCTTTCTCTCTACCACATGGCTCCCTTGTGGTCATTGCATGGATATGAATGATCCTTACTATAGCAAAATATTTTATTTTACAAAATTTGTGCTTGTCTTTTATTGCTACGGTGAAAATTGGATTGTTGCTGCTATGCGATGAACTCCCACATTTTCTTGACAGACACCTTTCTCCCTTTGTAATTATTATATAACATTACATGATATGTTATAGATTTTCACCATACAATACCGGTGATGAAATGGATTGGGAGTAGACAGTATATTTCACTTTCACATGAAGCTTGACAATCCTCAATATTTCTTTTTATTGAATATTACAAAAGGTCTTTCTTGAAAGAGAACTTATTAAATATACATGGAAAAGAGAAGGGAAAGAGAGTATACATGGGAAAAGGATGGAAAATACAAGGGAGCCTTTTTTATAATCGACTCTCTATAGATCACTATTAAGCTAGTCTCATAAGGATGCTATTGTGATGAACATTTTCCAACCTTTCTTCAATCACTCTCTTTTCCTCTTCCAAGTTCTATTTACTATACTATATTTCTCCATGAAAACTTGGCTCTTGATTGATGAAATCACTATATAACAAGAAAATATCCACTATTCGACTAGCAAATTAGTTTAATTCCCCATAGTCCAAGAGAGCCTAACTTATTGTTATGGCCTTCTCTTCTTTCTTGAATGGACAATTTATAAACTAATAATCATTAATATGACAACTCTTATTTGTCCACTTATTGGTTTATCGATGAAAATATACACAAACAAGTCTTATTAAAATTTTTGCCATATATCCTAATGAGATCATGATATAACAAAAAATATTTGCTTTTCATTGAAATTTCAGTAGCATTAGTTTCTTTTATTTGTATGTTAAGGGCCTATTTATTTTTCTAACTAAAGTCTGAATATAACCATTCAAATGTATAAAAGTGATTTGTTTTCTTTAACTTATATTTGAATATTTGTTAAAAACTTCTTAATAGAATTAACTTAAAAATTTTGACTTAAACTGAATGAGTAAACATTTGAATAATTTGAATATTTTATTTACCAATAATAACCTTAGTTTATTATTTAATATTTATATTTGTCAACAACAACATAATATATTACTTTAAGATTTTTTAAGACATATATGTAACATATTAGTTTTAGATTTTTAATTTTTAAAAAAATAAAAAATTTAACATTATGTTCAAACATTTAAGGTAGAAAACAAATATATTAATAAAATTCATATTTCAATTAAATTCAAATTTTAAACAAAAAATAAATTACCTTGTAAACACTTTTAAAACTAATAAGTAAAGACAAAATCCTTGAAAAGGTTGTACTCCTAAAGACAAAGGAACTAAAATTGATTGACCTCATAGATGCAATTATGCAAATTAATAATTCACGTTCTTATTGTTAAAGATATTTGATTTAGTAGAATCAAACATGATGCTATCATGATTATATTGGAATCAAACATGATACTATCTTGATTATATTATAATAATATCATTATCTTTTCTATTTTATTATGATATCATTTTATAGTTTATTTTCTTATTTGATATAATAATTAATACAATACTTTGTTTACATTTACATTACCTTTGTAAGCCTATATATAGGCCAATAATATAAAATATTTTATATATTTGAGAAACAAAAATTATATTAATATTTTGACAGGTATCAGAGTTAAGGTTTGAAATTCTAGTAGGAAACCCAAGAAGGGGGAAGAGTGAATTGGGTTTTCAAAGGTTTTAACATTTTCAAAACAACCCAACAATCAACACCTGGCTGCGTGACTATCAATAAATTAAACTTTAAGTTGTGTGAGAGTAATATGTATAATAAATATAAACATAAACAATAATAAAGAATATAAGGAGAGAGATCAAACACTAATTTTTATGAGGTTCGGCAAACTCTTACCTATGTCCATGCTTCCAAGCTAAGTCGCTCGAAGATTTAACTAACCAAGTGTTGAACACTCCAAGACTTAAACAATACAACCAAGAGGACTTTTGGTACTTCTTAAACTTCACAAATATTTGATGGAGTAAATATTGTTACCCTAAACAATTAATTCTCAACATAAGTGATTCTTTGTCAAATTAGTCAACTCACAACCCAAGTGAAAGACGCACATTTTTCACTTAATTTCAAGTAGAATAAAATTAGTAGTAATGTTTACACATTCAAAAGATTTACAAATAAAAGAACAAAGTATGTAGAAGATGAATGTGGTAATTTATAAGCTCAAGATATGATTTTAAAGCTTAAATTATGTTTATGAACCTTAGGATCTTTGGCAAATGCTTAAAATCTCTTCCAATGAGTAAAATGACATACATTTAGAGTCTTATCAAAAACTACCAATTACTAGTTGTTGGATAGTTGAAAATTCAAATTTCGTCTCAATTGGTTGACTATTATGCCAAATTTGATTAATTGAATTCAAATATAGACATAAAAAATTATTCCCAGACATTTAGTTAATCGGTTTATCAAATTTCGTTGACCAGATTGCAAAATTTGGTCAATTGAATTTTGTAAACTTTCTATCTCTTATTTCGCTTTTGACTGGTTCAAATTTTGGCTCTGCTAAGCCAAATAGTGAACCAACCAATTCAAGTAAATCAAATAGTGAACTATGTTTGACCAAGTTTAACTTTGTAATTTGGGGTCTATCAAGTTTCTAAATCTCATATGCTAGCCTCTTTCCTAGATTTCAAAAATTTATGTTTTGGTCCAATTTTCAAGTTTTAAAATCTTCCTTTTTGGTCCATAAAGTACTATAATTTGAAAAGAAAAATGTTTTTCAGAAGTTAATTAAAAATGGTTTTGTGTAAAATAATGCAAATAAAAAACTTTTGATAAATAAATTTTTTAAGAAGTGTTTCTATAAAACTTTTGAGCTTACATAAATACTACAATCACAAACACTCACAAGTGCACAATAATAAAAAATATACCAATGATGTTCCAAAGCTTGTGATTTCATTTTTCAATTAATTTCTCTTCCATTTGCTTTTAGGATTTACATTATACTTTTCTTGAGTGCCTTGATTTCAGATATGTTTGAATCTTTCTAATTACATTCCAAGTCTTCGTACTAAAATTATCATAACAAATTTTAGAAGAAGAATTTAGTTAATAATAGATATTAATATTTGTTATCATCAAAAACAATGGCTTATGGGCCTTAGGGCTAATAAGGTTCTCCTTTTAATCTCCTCTAATGTTGGTTTATCTTCCAGTGCACGCACCATCCACTGTTGCCATTTTTGCTGCCCCACTTTACCAGTTAAATTTGGTTTTGCTTTTGTGGGCATTTTTCATTCAAATATTTGGCATGCTTTTTGGTTTCTTCTCTTTTCTAGTTCATCTTCCAATCAATCTAGACCTTAGTTTTGGCATTAGTTTAGAAATCTGTTTTCGTATAAATCTTAATCCTTGCCATCCATTATAGGACGTAAACCTACTCACTACATTAGTTGCAGCCATTTTTCCATGCCACTGTTGGAAGAATGATGCACCAAAATAATATAACTCTTATTTTTTCTTTCAAAACTTATTATAAACACTCAAAACAACTCTTCACACTTACTTTTTTCTTGAAGCTTACAAATCACTTACTCATTTACTCATTTCTTCACTCTTTGCTTGATAAAAAACCCAAATACAACGAGGTATATCTAATCAATAATCAAATACTAACCATTGATTTTCACCTAACATATTCCACTAAAACTCACCTAACAACTTATCAAATCACATGAATCATGTTTATCTCTAGAATTTAGATTTAAGCTTCATTTTGGGCTTTTATTTTGAAAATCAAGTTTAGAATCCAACACCCCTCTTTAAACTTGATTTTGTAACGCTAAGTAACTTCCTTAACCTTACGAAGTTTTCACTCCTCAATGGCTTGGTAAAAATATTAGCAATTTATTCTTGAAACTTTACATACTCTATCTGTACATCCTTTCCTATGATATACTTCCTTATATAATGGTATTGCATGTCGATGTGATTGCTTTGATCATGAAACACCGGATTCTTTGCCAATGCCATAGCTAATTTGATATAAACATAAATCTTTGTTTGCTCTTCTTGCAACCATCTCAGCTCCTTCAACAAATTTCTAAGCCAAATTGCATGGCAAATGCATGATGTGGTAGCTACCTACTCAGCTTTACATTTACAGAGTGTGACAATTGGTTGCTTCTTCGACATCCAAGTGAAGGCAATGTCTCCCATGAAGAATATCACCCTTAAAATGCATAGTTGTTGGAGTTTCCATGTAGCAGCTTGCAAGTCCAGTTGCATAAAGAATATCAGGCCTTATACATGCCAAATATCGCAAACATCCAACTAAGCTCTTGAAAAGAGTTGGATTTACTTTTTCTCCTTTTTTATACTTCTAATTCTTTTCGCTTCTTCATACTTTGAGAGTTTAACTCCATACTCTATTGGTGTACCAATAGGCTTGCGATTTTCCATCTTGAACTTCTTAAGTATCTTCTTTGCGTAGCTTTTTTGCAAAATAAAGATTCCATCTTCCTCTTGTCTCACTTTGGTACCAAGGTAATACGCTATAAGCCCAATGTCTATCATCTCTAATTCTTTGGTCATGTTTTCCTTGAAATCATTGAACAACGATGGATTGCTTCTAGTAAAAATTAAGTCATCCACATATAGGCACACTATCAAAACATCTTCATCTTTTATCTTGATGTAGAGTATATGCTTATGGGGGCATTTGATGAAGCTATTTTCTTGGAAATACTTGTCGATTCGACTATTCTAAGCTCTTGATGCTAGCTTAATTCTGTAGAGAGCCTTTTTCAATTTCAACACCTTGTCTTTTTTCTTTTTTACTTAGTAGCCTGATGGTTGTTGATGTAGACTTATTTGAGAATTCCATTTAAGAAGGTAGATTTCACATTCATTTGATGAATCCTTCACTTATTTTAAGCTACCAAAAAAATAATTAGTCTTATGGTTTCCAAGCATGTTACTAGAGCAAACACCCCATCGTAGTCAATGCCAACTTTTTTATTGTAGCCTTTTGTAACTAATCTTACCTTAGATTGTTCAATTTCTCCATTTGCGTTCTTTTTTGCTTTGTACACCCATTTTACTCCAATGACTATGTGTCTTTTGGGAAATGAAACAAGCTCCCATGTGTCATTCTTCTCGATTGCTTTAATTTCTTCATCCATTGTATTTCTCCATTTCTCATCTTGTGTAGCTTTTCTAAAACTCATTGGTTCACAATTAGTAAAAAGGCAAAAGAGAGTGAGTTTATCTAACCTTTCATTCACCTCTTGAAGATTATGAAGACTCTTTATACGTTCTTTGTTTCTTTCATTCAGAAGGAATGGTGGTGAATCAGCTCTTGTTGGTGAAGTTGGCAGTGTTATGAGCGTTTGTTGAAGTTCTCTTTGTTGCTTAGCTTTCTTATTTTCTTTAAAATGGTGAAGAAAATTGATATCATTTTACATGTGAGCCAAAATCCCATTCTCCTTCTTCATCAAATATTATATCTCGACTGATCACAATCTTCTTGTTGTTTGAATTGTACAAATTATAGCCTTTTGAACTTGAGTCATAGCTGTTGAAGATAAAACTCTCACTTTCATCATCCAGCTTTGTTCTTCTCTCGTCCGGTACATGAACATAAACAATACTTCCAAAAACATTAAGATGAGAGATACCAAACTTTCTTGTACTCCATGCCTCTTACGGTGTTTTTTCCCATTCGCTTCTTGTTGGAGACCAATTGGATAAATAGACAGCAATTGCTATAGCTTCGGCCCAAAACTCTTTCAGCAATTTCTTGTTTTGTAGTATACTTTGTGCAATGTCAAGGATGGTTTTATTTTTTCTTTCAGCAATACCATTTTGTTGAAGGGATCTTGGAACAGTTAGGAAATGTCAAATTTCATTTGCTTCACAAAACTCTTAGAAGTCCTTAAAAGTGAACTTTCCGCCACTATCTTTCGTAACAGGAGCATTGAATTTCTTGAAAACTCTAAATACCTCAAACTTTTGCTTCAAAAACACCAAAGTCTTTCTTAAAAAATCATCAATAAGGAGAAGAAAGTAGTTATTATTACCATAACAAGTTGGCTTGAAAGGATTGCATAGGTTGGTATGAATAAGCTCTAATGGCTTCTTGGCTCTAAAGGTGTAGACTCCTTTGGAAAGTTTTTTCTAAATTGCTTCCCATTTAAAGATTCTTCAAAAGTTGGTTTGAATGGTTCACGTAAGGAAGACCTTTAACCATCTCCTTTTTAGACAATAGCTTTAGTCCTCCAAAGTTGAGATGCCTAAATCGAAAATGGCATAGCCACGATGCATCTTTATAACAAGTTTTCAAACATTTTGCAACATCATTTTAGATATTGAAAGAAAACATTCTATTCTTTGACATTTTTACTTTAGTAATTAGGTTGCCTTTACCATCTTTTTTAAAAAGACTGCAATCTTTTATGTGAATATCATAGCCTTTTTCTAAGAGTTGGCTTAAACTCAGAATATTACTTTTCATATTGGGAACATAGTAGACATTTCTAATAAATTGATGCTTACCATCTTTCAATTGTGTAGGGATGTTACCTATTCCTTTCACTGCTGCTTTAGAATCATCGCCAAATGAAACATAGCCACCTATTGATTCGTCTAGCTCCACGAGCATACTTCTTCCATACATGTAATTGCTCGACCCTTTGTCAAGGTACCATGAGTTGTCTTGGCCTCCTTCATTGTCCTTGTATATCAACAAGACAGTTTCATCTCCTTGATTCTTTTCTTTCTTGTAGTTAGCCTTCTCTTCAACTTTAATATTGTAGACTCTACATTCAGAAGCATAGTAGCCAAACTTTTGACAATTATGACATCTAATTTTGGACTTGTTGTATCTTGTATTTGCATTGTTTCTTCCATGACCTCATGTTGAGCTTTCTTCTTTCTCATAGTTGTTGTAGGAATTGTTGTTGTTGTAATTCCAATCTCGTCCATGATTAAAACCTCTATTTTGTCCTCCACCTCAGCCTTTACCTTTACTATATTGGTTTCTTTCATAGCCTTGGATTTCTTCTTTCTCTTTAAGTTGCATTTTGAGGAGTTGTTTAAAGATCCCTTACTTCTTCTTTATCTTTTCTTAATAGGCTTGCAATGATTCTTGGAGTTGGTCAATTGTCATTTCTTCCAAATCTTTAGTTTCTTCAATTGTTGTGATGATGTAATAGAACTTTGAATCCACAAAGCATAGTATCTTCTCCATTATTCTCACTTCACTCAACTTTTCACCATTTCTTTTTAATTGATTAGAAATAGCTTCAACTCTTGAGAAATGATCAACAATCAATTAACCTTCCTTCATGTGTAAAGCTTCAAATTCTACTCTTAAGGTTTGCAAACATACCTTTTTTACTTGTTCAGCACATTTGTAGGAAATTTCAAGTTTATCCCATGCTTACTAGGCGGAGGTTGCATTTGCTATTTTTTAGAAAGCATCATCATCTAATGCTTGATAAATGATATAGAGAGTTTTTTTGTCTCTCTTTCTTGAATCCTTCAATGCATCTCTTTGTACTTGAGTCAAAGCGGCAAGGGCAGTGTCATCTTTAAACTCATTATAACCTTTCTCCACTACTTTCCACACGTCTTATGCTTCAAGGAGTGTGTTTATTTTGATGCTCTAATTATCATAATTGTTTTATTGAAAATTAGAACTTAAAATGGTGTCATACCTCAATTTAAGGGTGGGCAAAAAAATTGGATCGAATTGGATCAGATCAGAATTGATGGGTTTGGTCCAATATTTTATGTAATTTGATCCCATTTCGCTTCTTAAAATTAAGAACTTAAAAATTTCGGTCCGATTTTGGTTTTGATCTAAAAACTTCAAACCAGATCGAATTTATTATTTTTTAATATTTTTTCATATAAACGACATCATTTTACTGTATTTTCATTAAACAACGCTATTTGACACACTGAAAAATTTTTAAAAAAATAAAAAGTTTACCAAAATCTGAACTGACCCAAAAACTGATTTGATTAGTTGATTTAATCTGGTTCTAGTATGTAATCGATTTGGTGCGGTTTGGTTTTTTCTTGCTATTAGGTCTAGTGCAGTTTCAAAATTTTGAGATTCGGAATTTTTAGGTTCGGTTTGGTTTTTTAAAAACTAGAATCGACCCAAACTGCACACACCTCTACCTCAATTTGTCATCTCTCTCAATATAGTAAGAATTTATAGAATTTGATTGTACAGATGAATTCTAAACTCCAAAAAACTTTAGAAAGAACTTAGTCAGATTTTCAATTTTGATCAATGGTCAAAGTTAACGGTCAAACTTACTCGGTTCAATTAGTTTGGTTCAAATGGCTCTGGTCGGTTCGATTGTCTGGTCCACCGAGTTTAGTTCAGCAGATCAACTCTTTTTCCTATACAACAATCTTCCAGTGGCTCGTGCAGGTGTGTCCGAACTTCAATTTTGACAATTTTTATGGCGTTACATTCTTCTTGTTAGGAACTTCAATTTGATATATTATAATAGTATATTTGATAGCATGAACTTAGTTTTAATATGATTTTATTGGAAGAATAATGCACCAAAGCAATACAACTCTTATTATTTCTCTCAAGATTTATTACAAATACTCAAAATAACTCTTCATACTTGTGTCTTTCTTGAAGCTTACAACCAACTTACTTATTTACTCATTTTTTCACTCTTCGCTTGATGAAAAACACAAATATAAGGAGGTATTTATAGTAAATTCAAAACATTCTTGACCATTGATGTGGTAGATATACCTAATCAATGATCAAATCCTAACCATTGATTTTCACCTAACAACTTATCAAATCATATGAATTATATTTATCTCTAGAATTTGGATTTAGACTTCATTTTGGGCTTTCATTTTAAAATCAAGTTTAATATCCAATAGCTACTGCTTTCAAAGTACTTAAAAGCTGGTGCCCAGCCAGAATCTTACCTCCACTTGACGTCGTCAAAAGTCTACATTTCTTTCACTGCATATCTTCAATCCGAGCATTTCTTAGCATATCTTGCGTCACCACTGACATATTTTGAATTAGAACCTGCCACCCGTTTTGTCTACCATCTTGTCTCTTAAAAGGTCCTCGCACATTTGTTTAATTGCTTTGAGCGTACTTAAGATTGTAAACTCAAGTTTGCTTTGTCATCTTGAGTTTAGTAGGGATTGTTAAAGATATTTGATTTAGCAAAAATCAAACATGATATTGTCTTAATTTTGTTAGAATAATATCATTATCTTTCCTATTTTACTATGATCTTATTTTATGGTTTATTTCTTTATTGATATAATAATTAGGGTAGTATTTTGTTTATATTTACATTTATTTTGTAAGTGTATATAAAGGTCAATAATATACAATATTTCATAAATTCAAGAAATAAAAATTATATTATTATTTTGATACTTAAAGAAAGTTTCATCCTCAACTCCTTTAATTAATTATTACAAGGCCAAATAAATTTGTAGGCCAAGAGAAGTCAAAAAGAACTTGGATAATATAATAACAATGAAGTCTCAAAATTTTTCACACTTCGTTTAAAATTCTCTTAATAAAATTAGTGATTTAGTTATTACTCACTAAAATTCCAAAATTGAGAAATTGGGAGTCAAAATGTTTAAAAAGTAAAGTAAGTTGGCCAATATTTAATAAATTAATATGTAAATAAATAATTTTATAATGTTGCTAAAAATATAAATATAAATTTAATATATGAGTCTAAATTATAAATAATATCATAAATATTTTTAAAAAATTATGGGGCACTCTATGCCTTGTTGTAGCTCTGCCTCTGCCCAAAATCTTTGAAAATAAGTACTTGAAATTTTTAGAAGGCCATGAGAGAATTATATCAGCAAAGAAAATAAATGAAGATTTTTGCGCTAAGTATAATGAAAAGAAGCTAAGATTTTAAGCTAATACAAATTTCTCATATGAATTTTGACCAAAGTAAAATGTCAAAATAATTACTTAGTGAAGAATTTTGATAATTTCAAATTATTTAGCATTTATATATTTATAAAATTTAAGCACTCAGTAAAATGTCTTATTTCAACTTTACCTTGTGTTCACATTAAATTTCAAATTTTATGTTAGAGTTTCAATTTTTATGCGATATGTTTCAAATTTTATATGATAAAAAAATTTGATGTAACAATTTATCTAATGTAGTGTTGCCAAGTCTTAAGTTCGGTTGATAGTTCGGTTAAGTTCAAATCCAGTCTTAGACTCCAAACTCTATTTTAGTTCGAGTCAATTTTTAAAATGAAGATGAATGTTCTTCTATGTATATATATTGTAATCCAATTTTCACTATTATAATATAACGATATTAATATTAACACAAGAAGATCAATATATTATTGCAATATATTGTTGAAAAGGACAGTCAATGTTTCCTGCAACAGTAATAAATACAATAATATAAGAAAATGATAAAAAAAATTTATTTATGTTTTAAAAGTTTTTCTTAAAAAATATAATAAATTTAATATAATCTTTTGAATAAATATATTATATATGAAAATAAAATGTGAAAAAAAAATGTTTCAAATTTTTTTTAATTAAATATCAAATTTTTGCTAACAAAGTAAAGAAAAAGAGTTAAAAATATTTTACCATATGAATTTTATTTAACTTATTATTCGAAATTTTTTTAATAATAGTATTTTTTTCTATAATTTTTTTTATTGAAATAATAAATTAACAAAAAATTTCATTTAGTTCCCAATATATTATGAAAAATATTAAAATAAAGAATAAATTGTTATAATTAAAAAAATATATAAAAAATATTAAAATATGGACTAACTCATTATAATTGAAAAAAGTGTATCTTACTTTATTATTTTGTAAAAATTTAGAGATATTGAGAATAATATCGTAACATTAACTAATGAAAATAAAAGTTAACGGATATCTGTTTATTTGCTCAAATGTTAGAGACATTTATTTTTTTTTTAAAATATCAAGGATATCTGTCTATTAACTTGAACATTAGAGGCTATCATCAATATCTCTAAAATTAGACTATAAATTTTTAAATAAAACATAATATTTTTAGAAACTGAAAACTAAAATAACAAACTAAAATTAAGTTGTTTAAATAAATAAAAATAAATTTCATAAATTTATATAATTTAATAATACAAGTAAAACATATAAGAACAAGAAATAATGGAAAAATTCTTTATTAAAATTCAATCAACTTTAATACATTTAAAAAATAAAAATTAAAAAATTAAAAATTAAAAAAATGATACAAATACAAATTAATATCAAACTAGTAAAGTAATTAAGGAACAAGACATATTTGAATTACATTTTAATGTAAGATACTGAAACAAAATTCTAAATTTTTTCTATGCTTATTTTGCAAACTCTATATTTAACATAAATTTTATGTTGATTTTAATTTTTGTTTGTAGCATTATTTTACTGTAAACTTAAAAAAAAACTTCAATAAATTAAATAAATTAATTAAAAACATGTTAATTAAAAGAAGGAAGAAAGAACTTGTTGCTTATTATATAGTAGATTTTCTCTGCTTTGGTTCAATTCAATCCCATAAAAACGCAAATCAGCATCTTTCCACTAAAGCCATAGTTTTCTTGTTAGAAAAATACTGTTTTGAAAATCGTATAAAACACATTTCTTATTTCACATAAATTCTTAGCTTCTTGATCTTTTAGTTCCATTATTTTATAATACTTCAGATTGTAAGATTATGGTCAAAACAAAAAAAAAAATTCTCATTAATCTTCTTCTTCATTGTTCCGAAAGTTCATTCTAAATATTAAGACAAAGGTACAATTTTCAGCAGGTTTTTCGATAAAAAATACGTATATATTAATTAAATCAATCACTACTGAGTCTTGAAATGAAAAAGCAAGTTTTTAGTGATCGAGAAACTGACAACAATTTTGAGAATTAAATGGCTGCATTCAAAATTGTTGTAATTCAAAAATAACAACAATCCAACAATTTTCAGCAATTTTGAGAAAGAAAAAAAAAGCTTTTGTTTTGACTTTCAGCAAATTGTCCTTCAATTGTAATTCTTAGCGTTTGGTCCAAACAAGGTTTTTTCTGGTAAACTTCACAAAAAAAGAAAATAGTATAAGTGGATAAAAATAGCTAATTAAATGAACCCAATTAACATAATGAATAAAGGTAATGCAAAGAAACTAACTGTGAATGTGATACTTACAGATAGATTCAGAGAATAAGTAGTCTTTGCTCTTTATTCGACTTGTTTAAATCGTTTAGGTTGTGGTCCCTCATCAGTTGCTTTGACAGCTGCTTCAGCATATTCAGTAAGGCTTCGCTTTGACGTTGTGGATACATCCATCTTTGATCCCAGAGAAACTTGATCACCGGACTCATTTACTTTCCAAACTTTATATGTTTTCCATTACTTTGTTGTATAGTTGAACTCTTCAACTTTATCAACATAAAGTGGATGCACACCACACCTCTGTACCTCCAATCCTTGGTTTGAATCGAGATCAGGCTGAAATGATAACTCGATGTGATTAGATTCAAACTTCCAGTTAAACTTCTTCAGCTCTTGATTTGACAAATAGAGTAGCCAAAGATGGTCTGACATAGGGTGACCCAATTTATCATCAAAATCAATATAACAACTGGTAGAAGATTTTATTTGATCAGCTTTCATATAGCAGTTAAGTTGATGCGTGCGGCATGAGAGAGACCTCTCAAGAGTCGGTGAATGTTTATGAACATGAAAAATAGAGCAAATAGCATATCCCTCCAACTTATTGTTTTTCTTATTGTAAGAATCTCGAGACCTTGTTATTGTTATTGTGGAACCCTCGTTCTGATATTTGAACCATTTAGGAATTTTGCTTCCCGGAACAACTGTACTGAACGTAATTGTTGGATTTGACTCTGCCTGCACCGAAAACATAAAATGATAGAGAAGGAATTGGAATACAACATATGAGAAAAATAGAGTGAGAGGCTGACCTCAACGAATCCTTTGAGCATTGGGAACGCCAAATTGTTGTTGTGCAAGTTAAAGCAGTTCAAAGAATGGATTCTTAGGTAATCTGAATTATGTGATTTTAATGCATATGGCACTCTTTCCAGTGAAGCACAACCATCCACTCTAAGATTCTTTACATTAGATGGGAGGTCTAACAGAGATTGAAGCCTCTTGCAATCCTCCAACAAGAGATATTTAAGCTTAGAAAGACGATTAATGTTGCCAGGTAGCGAAACAAAATTGTTTCTGCTTAGATTTAAATCCCACAATGATGATAAATTGCAAATATCAATTGGGATTGCTCCTTCCCCTAGATTACAATCACTAAGATCCAATTTCGTTAAGGAGGACAAACCTGACAAAGATGGCAACACCAAACCCATGGGATTTGAACTTCTTTTTGGAATCAAATTGATGGGGAAGTGCGAAAACCATGACGTCACTGCTGGCATAAAATTAAGGGTGAACTGCGAAAACCATGATGTTGATGCTGACTGTCCTTTGCACCCACGAAAAGATAAAGTTCCAAGATTCCTCAATGAAAAAATTGATGACTCCGGTTTTTTTATTGCTGCTCCACTTAGATCAAGCACTTCCAAGCTTTCTATTTCTCCCAAGTTCCCTGGCACATTTTCAAGATTTGAGCAGCCAGAGAGTTTTAGAGTTTTAAGGCATTTCAAACCATTTATGGTGCTTGGAAGTCTGACAAGATTTTTACAGTCATTCAAATCCAAGAGAGCAAGTTTGGGGAGAAGCTCAATAAGCAACGGCAATTCTTCAATAGCAGTGCCATCTAAATGAAACTTTGAAAGGCATTCCATTGTTCTTTCATTCTTTGGAAACTTTCTCAAATTCGAGCAGCCAGAAAGTACAAGTTTTGTAAGAGATTCCATAGCAATCTGGCTTGGAAGACTTTTAAGACTTGTACAATCCTTCAGATTCAGTACCATAAGCTTTTTGTGCAGGAACAAAGATGAGTGAATCTCACGCAACCTTGCGCATCCTTTAAGAGTCGGCTTCTCTAAATTTGGGATCCTTCTGAAGTCTGGTGTTCGTATCAAATTCTTAGAGTTGTTGAATCTCATGATCTTCAAATTTTCTAAAGGCTGTTGAAACTCGAAAAAGATGGTAGTTATGATTTCCATAATTTATAACATTATTGAAGAAGCAAATGAATAAAGTTATCAACAATCATTTGCTTAAAAGAAAATAAAATGAATAATGATGAAATGAATCTTACTTTGATGATATTCGGCAATTTTCTGATGTTGCTATAACACATGCTAAGTTCAACAATCTTGTCTAGTTGTAAATTTGATGGCAAGGATTCTAAAGAATATCCATGCCAATCAAGTAAACATAACTTGTTTGAGAGACATTCAAGACCTTTTGGAAGGTCCAAATTATGAACTCTGAGCAGCCTTAGGTTGGTTATTTTCAAAAAGGATTTAGTATCTATACTTGAATGCGCCATATTTTCTGAAGGGTTGAGCATGATTCCTTCAATTATTGCAGTTCCCTAAAATCATAGAAAAAGGAAGAAAAGAATATGAAGATATTGATAAAGGAATAAAAGGATTCAACTGGTTAAAACAGCTAATAAATGAATATAAAATATATGTTTTCTACATTGTGACTTACAGTTTCTTTTGTTAACAAATGGTGAACATCTTCTTTATTCCACAGTCGGCTGCGTTTTCCAGGCTCATCCAGGCATTGTCTCTTGACAATTTGGCGACCCATTTCTTGTACCAAATCATGCATCCATAGTTTGTTATCACATGTTGATATTATTGATTTTTCAATAAGAACATGTATTCCAATTACTGGGTTAAAATCACAAGCCTCCAAAATTTTTGTGACATAATCTCTATCATACCCTTTAAAGAAGCATGCAATATCAAGAAATATTTTCTTCTCTGTATCTTCTAGACCATCAAAACTTATTTGAAGTATCTGCAGAATTTCATTTGCTGAATCTCTTTTTAGTCTTTGTAGTGAACTTTTCCATTCTTCAACAATTCTACCAAACAAAAAGGAACCAATTACTTTGAGAGCTAATGGAAGGCCACCGGCATACTTTACAACAAGTTTAGACAAATGATCATATTCTTTCCAAGGCTGATGGGTTTTAAAGGCTTTCTTACAAAAAAGTTGAAGAGCTTCCTCATTATTTAGTTCCTTAGGCTTATACACATAATCTACTCCATGTGTGATTAACAAATGTTTATCTCTTGATGTTATTATAACCCTGCTACCTGAACCAAACCAATCAGCCTTTCCTGCTAAACATTCTAGTTGCCTTATATCGACCAAATCATCGATAATGAGAAAAACCTTTTTTTGTCGTAGCCTACTTCTTATCAAGTTGATACCATCGTAGACATTCCATATGTTACTATCCGTTAGTTTTAAAAATTCATAAAGAAGTTGCTTTTGTAAAGAGATTAGACCACTTTTTTCAGAAATTTCTCTAACATCGGCAAGAAAGCAACTCTCTTCGAACTCATTAGAGATTAAGTCATAAACAACTCTTGCAATTGTTGTCTTGCCCAATCCACCCATCCCACAAATTCCTATCATGCGAACTCCTGCAGACCTTGTATCTAAAAGTAACATAAGTTCCTCTAAGCGTGAATTTATTCCTACCAACTCTTTGTGAGTCTCAAAATTTGTAGGAATTAATTTACTTGATATATCTTTGACAATATCCTCTATAAATTCTAACTTCTTCCTGCACAATAAAAAAAAAATTCTGTTTTTTAATATGATAATAATACTCTTATTTCTCCTTAAAAAGAAAAGAATTATAATATATAATAATAACAAATAATAAGAAAAGAATTATAATATATAATAATAACAAATAATAATAATAATAATGATTAACTACCTATCCTTCAATTCCCATCCTGAGATATCTGCTGCCTCCCTTAAAGCATTTCTCCACTTTTGCACCTTTCCTAAATTTGCTTTAAATGATTCTTCATGTTTTGCAAAAGCTTCTTGAAAATTGTCTGTTTGTTTTCTTACTAACAATTGGTTCCAAATCATAGAAAATTGGAAGAAAAATTTGTTGGTCAATACTTTTGTTCTTGCATTCAATAATCTTAATAAGTTCGTCCAAGCACCAAGTTGAATAGGGGTAATTTTTTGAGAAAACAACAATTAAAAATCTTGATTCTTCTATTGCTTTAAAAAGTTTTGGTAAAATGGATTTTTCTCGTTCAAGCTCTTTATCATCCTTGAATACATTGATTCCTTTTTGATTTAGTGCAGCACAAAGATAATTTGTGAAGTTATTGCGAGTATCTTCACCTCTAAAACTTAAAAACACATCGTATCTCAAATAAGTGGAAGGAGAAATGTTTGAAGAGATTGTTTGAATGCTCATGGAACCAACTAAATTTGCAGCGTCTTTTATAATTTCCTGAAAATTTCAAATAGAAAAAGTAACTTTCCATTAACAAGCTAAATTGATTTATACCTTATGGGAGAAAATATTTATAGAAGTTAATAATTTTAATATAAAAAAGGAAAAACTCCGAACATATAAGTTTCCAAAAGTACCTCTTAAGTAAAATTTATTTGGCACCAGAAGAATTTTAAAAAAAGACCGATTCACATTAAAATATTTTTACATAAATAAAAATTAAAACTTCTTTTTAAATTATGACATGAGAGAAATTACGAGCCTTATTACTTGTAATGTTCAAAAGATTTTATTAATACCATAGTATTGTTCTAAAACAATACAATCTAGACTAACAATTATGAACAAAAATATTAAAATGAAGTAAAAAAATGATTTGAAAATAGAAGCAACAAAGCATAAAATGAAACTTACAACTTAATTTGAGTGGGCTGCAGTAGTTCAGAGCCTGATGGATAAACTTTTCTTCAAATAAAAAAAACCATATATATTTGTGTGTGGGTGCATTTGTGTGTGTGTGTGTCTATATAGAACTTTAATGCTGTTCGTTCTTAATCTTCCGTGGAAAATTAAATTAATTCTAAATTGAGTCCGCGTGAAGATAGAACAATAAATGAAGGTAGTAGTTTTTTTGAAAAGAATATGCTAATTTTAATTTTCTCGATAAATGAGTTTGGTTTACAGTTGTCAAAAGATATGCTGAACAAGTTTAAGTCCACATGAAGATAGAATAATAACGTTGTAGTTTTATGAAAAAGATATGCTAACTTGTAGTTTACTCAATAACCTAATTGTTTAATTATTTTGGAGAAAGAAAATAAGAACTAGAGAACATTGAATTGAAACTGAAATTAATTATACTGAAAGAAAATTCTAAGTCCAAAGTAAAACTAAAATTAAAATTTAAACAGAATGAGAAATGAGAAGGAAACTTCCTATTTTATGTTATAAAGCTTTAAATACGTGTGAAGAAAGCCTTTGCTTTGTTTTCTTGGGAATCAAAAAAATAAAAGTGAAACCATTGTCAAATTGGAAATTTGTTGCTTCTACACAAATTATCTATACAAAATGATGTACAACTAAATGAGCAAATAAAAGAAATAAAATTATTGCAATAAATGTGAATATGGTTGATATATATATGGTAATAATGTTGACCTATGCAATTGCATTGACAATGTTTTCTCAGTAAATGATATGCTAACTTGTAATTTTCTCAGTAAATGACTTAGTTTATATTTTGTCAAAAGTATAAGCTAAACAAGTTTATCTAAATGGTGGCTTTTTGACTATTAGCTTAAATAAAACCAAGAATCTTTAAGCACGAGTGAAGATAGAATAACAAAGTTGTAATTTTATGAAAACGGCATGTTAACTTATAGTTTCCAGCAAATGAATTTCGTTTACAATTTCTAAAATGGATATGCTAAAGAAGTTTGTCTTAGAGGTGGCTTTGTTGACTATTAGCTGAAATGAAAACCAAAGATGCATCTTTAAGCTCTCTCATGCAGATAGAATAATTAAGTTGCAGTTTTATTAAATGGACACGGTAGCTTTTAGTTTGCTCAACAAATGACATTCATTTATATATTCTCAAAACGATATGTTAAATGAATTTCTCTTAGTGGTGGCTTTGTTGACTATTAGCTTGAATAAAGCTATGAATATTTAAGTCCTGTAAAATAGAATAATAAATTTTTAATCTTTTCAAAAGGATATCTTAACTTGTAGTTTGCTCAATAAATGAATTTGGTTTATAATTTTTTAAAATGAATGGCTAACGAAGCTTGTCTTAATAGTGGCTTTGTTGACTATTAGCTAAAATTAAAACCAAATATACATCTTTAAGTCCGCACAAAGATAGAATAATAAAGTTGTATTTTCATTAAAAGGATATGGTAGCTTTTAGTTTGCTCAATAAATGACTTTCGTTTGTATTTTTTCAAAAGAATACGCTAAACAAGTTCTCTTAATGGTGACTTTGTTGACTATTAGCTCAAATAAAACCATAAACGTTTAAGTCCGCACAAAATAGAATAATAAATTTGAAATTTTTTGAAAAGGATATCTTAACTTGTACTTGCTCAAGAAATGAATTTCGTTTACAATTTCTAAGAAGAATATGCTAAAAAAGTTTGTCTCAGTGGTGGCTTTGTTGACTATTAGCTGAAATGAAAACCAAATATGTATCTTTAAGTTTACATGAAGATAGAATAATAAAGTTGCGGTTTTACGAAAGGGATATAGTAACTTGTAGTTTGCTCAATAAATGACTTTCGTTTGTATTTTTCCAAAACAAATATGCTAAACAAGTTCTTTTAGTGGTGACCTTGTTGACTAATATCTCAAATAAAACTGCAAACGTTTAAGTCAACACAAAATAGAAGAATAAATTAGATATTTGTTGAAGAGGATATCTTAACTTGTAGTTTGCTCAACAAATGAATTTTGTTTACAATTTCTAAAAATGATATGCTAAAGAATTTTGTATTAGTGGTGGCTTTGGTGACTATTAGCTGCAATGAAAGCCAAATATTCACGTTTTAGTTCACATGAAGACAGAGTATTGAAGATGCAGTTTCATGAAAGGGATATGGTAACTTGTAGTTCGCTCAATAAATGACTTTCGTTTATATTTTCTCAAAACGATATGTTAAACAAATTTCTCTTAGTGGTGGCTTTGTTGACTATTAGCTTGAATAAAACCATGAGTATTTAAGTCTTGTAAAATAGAATAATTTAATTTTTGGAAGAGGATATCTTAACTTGTAGTTTGCTCAATAAATGAATTTTGTTTATAATTTTTTAACATGAAGGGCTAAAGAAGTTTGTCTTAATAGTGGCTTTGTCAACTATTACCTGAAATTAAAACAAAATATACATCTTTAAGTGTACGTAAAGATAGAATAATAAAGTCATATTTTTATTAAAAGGATATGGTAGCGTGTAGTTTGCTCAATAAATTATTTTCGTTTGTATTTTTTCCAAGGAATATGTTAAACAAATTCTCATAGGGGTGACTTTGTTGACTATTTCTAAAAACTATAAACTTTTAAGCTTGCTCAAATAAAACTATAAACTTTTAAGTCCGTGCAAAATAGGGTAATAAATTTGAAATTTTTTGAAAATTATATCTTAACTTATAGTTTGCTCAACAAACGAATTTTGTTTACAATTTCTAAAAAAGATATGCTAAGGAAGTTTGTCTTAGTGGTGGCTTTTTTGACTATTAGCTGAAATTAAAACCAAATATTCACTTTAAGTCCATGTGAACATTGAATAATAAAGCTTTAATTTACGAAAACAGTCATGGTAATTTGTAGTTTGCTTTATAAATGACTTTTGTTTGTATTTTCACAAAAGAATATGCTAAACAGGTTTCTCTTAATGATAACTTTGTTGTCTAGTAGCTGAAATTAAAACCAAATATATATCTATAAGTCCACATAAAGATTGAATAATAAAGTTGTAATTTTATGAAAAGAGTAATGGTAATTGTAGTTTGCTCAATAAATGACTTTCATTTATATTTTCTCAAAAAGATATGTTAAACAAAATTCTCTTGGTGGTGGCTTTGTTGACGATTAACTTAAATAAACCTATGAATGTTAAAGTCCACAAGAAAATAGAATAAAAAAGTTGAAATATTTGGAAATGAAATCTTAACTTATAGTTTGCCCAATAAATGAATTGGATTTACAATTTCTCAAAACGAGATTCCAAAGAAGTTTCTCTAAATGGTGGTTTTGTTGATTATTAGCTGAAATTAAAGCTAATATTTTTTAAGTTCGCATGAAGGAAGAAAATATTTTTTAGTTTTCGGAAAATGATACACTAACTTATAGTTTTCATAATAAATGACTTTCGTTGATTATTAGCTTAAATAAAACCAAGAATCTTATAGAATAATAAAGTTTTAATTTTAGGAAAAGGATATGTTAAATTGCAGTTTGCTTAATAAATGACTTTTGTTTACATTTGCTCAAATGAAAGCCTAAACAAGCTTGTGTTAATCATGACTTTGTTGACTAGTGGCTGAAATTAAAATCAAATATACATCTTTAAGTCTACGTTAAGGTGTAATAATAAAGTTGTAATTTTATGAAAAAGATACGGTAACTTGTAGTTTGCTCAATAAAGAACTTTTCCTTATATTTTCTGAAAAGGATATGTTGAACAAGTTTCTCTTAGTGGGCTTTGTTGACTATTAGCTTAAATTAAACCATTAATTGTTAAGTCCAAGTGAAGATAGAATAATAAAGTTGTAATTTTATAAAAAGGATGTGTTAAAGTGTAATTGGTTCAATAAATGGCTGTGGTTTATATTTTCTGAAAAGGATATGCTAAACAAGTTTATGAGCAGAGGCTTTGTAGAGTACTAGTTGAAAGTGAAATCAGAAATCTTTTTTCGTTTTCTAAAAAAGATATGCTGAGTTTTAGTTTTCTTAATAAATGACTTTTATTTACATTTTCTCAAAACGATGTATTAAAAAAATTTCTCAAAAGAATAGAAAGCAATAATTTTTAAGTTTGCGTGAGGATAGAATAATAGGATTTTAGTTTTCTAAAAGAATATAATAACTTGTACTTTTCTCAATAAATGACTTTTGTTGACATTTTCTCAAAAGGATATGCTAAAGAAGTTTCTCTAAATGGTGGATCTATTGTTTATTATCTGAAATCAAAACTAATATTTTTTTAGTCAGCATAAAGGTAAATAATCATTTTTAAGTCTTCGAAAAAGGATATGCTAAGTTGTAGTTTTCTTAATAAATGACTTTCATTTACATTTTCCCAAAAAGTTTTGCTAAACAAACTAGTTTTTTTGCTACCCTTTCTTTCATTCTTTGATTTGGCAAGAAACATAACCTTTTCATTTTTCTATGCCCCAGTGTTATGAGCATTTCAATGTCCAATTTTCAACATGTTTTCTTTTCTTTACTTTTGTTTTCTTAGCAACTAAAAACAAAGATATGTTAAGAGTATACATGAAAGAGAAGAACCATTTCATCTATTTCTTAAATTTCCTTAATGCCTCAACAGTGTTCGTGCTTAATACTTTTAAGCGCTATATAAATAGAGGGGTGAATTAATTTTGATAGTCTTGGGCTCAATAAAATGATTTTGCTAGGGAGGGAGGAAACTAGAGGTATGTAGTGTGCTTGTTAATCATTTTTTTGTTCATAACTTTAAAGTTAAAAGAAAAAAGGGAAAAGGTACCAAGATTCATTATATTTGTAGTCGAACCTCCATTGCGGAAGTAGAAAATTGCTGGCCGAAGCTATTTGGTGCAAGCATAGGGTTGCCGCATTAACAAAAAATCCTCTGTTAAGCACTCTCAATAAAGTAAATAAAAGGAAAAGTTAAATTCTATATGAAAAAGAAATACATTAAGTCAAGAATAAGAAAAAAAAAAGTTATATAAAAGGCGGTTCCCTTTAGTTTATTCACATAGAAAGGTTTAGAGAAAATATAAGATCTCAGAGGAAGTGTTGGTGGAGAAAAAGGAAGAAGCCAAAACGAGGAAAGAAGTTATGTGGTTAACAACTAGTATATATCTTCTCTTTATTTCTTCTATCAATAAAACCCACATAGTGAGACCTTTTATGCTGTTTTTCTTGTAGAAAGCCAAGAATTTTTAATGTTTTGAGCCTCTAGATTATAGAGAAGAGATTTACTTATAATCCCATTATTTATTATAGTGGAAGTTCATATTGTACTATAGACTTGTGGTTTTTCACATAAAAATTGGTGACTTTTTGTGGTATTTATATTACAATTTTTATAGTACATAGCTCTATTATAAATCACACAAAGAAGAAAGCGATTTATTACTCGTAACATGTTTCCTACAATAAATGGTATCAGAGCCCAGGTTGGTTGGAATTTAACTCTTGTTGTGAATTAAGATGGAAGAGACTTTGAGAAATTATGGAATTATTCAATTTAGATGTCTAGAATGGATGATTTGCATTATTGCAAAGACTTGTATGAACTGTTTAAAGGAGATAACACAAAACTCGTCAAATTATGTGATGCAAAGTGGGCATAACTGCATAGAAAAACAATTGTAGTTATTAAGCAATGGATTGATTAAAGTACGTACAACACAAAACAAATCAAATTTAATTAAGAGGCTTGTAAACTTAAAATCACTACTAGAAAAGTGCAATTTCTAGTGTTGAATACAAGGAAAGGCATAGTTGAGTGCACAAGTGAGTTTTAAGGCATAATCAATCAATTGGCTACTATAAAGATTATTTAAGATTCTAGGTTAAAAGCATTGTTGTTGCTTAGGTCATAGTCAAATGGTATAGAGATTTGGTAGTTTAAGTAAATAACTTAACGCCTAATAGAAAGCCAACCTTAACAGTGGTTTAAGAATAGATTGAGGAATGAAGAAGCCAAAAGGAAGAATGCATGCATAACTTGACCTAAAACAACTGCATTAGTTTTATAAAAAGTAAGAAACGTGGGGAAGAAGTGGAAGCAAAAATTATAGCAATAATAGTGATACCTATAAAGGAAAATCTTAACTTCTATGCCATATATCAAACGCTGTCACTACAATAAAATAGGGTACATAAAAGGAGAGTTAAGAATTTGGAAAAGGGAAGATACAAAGGAAAAGATGAATGACTTGCTACTAGTTTGTTTGGAATCACACCTTTGAATTCTTAAAGAAGCCTAAATACAAGTTTTAAGTTATTCTTATTTTCTTCCAAAACAACAAGAACACATATGTTGCCACTATCCTTTGTCTCTTTTTAAGACTTTGAATGAGTAAGTGTTTTTAAAACCTTCATGCATAAACCTTTCATGCCAAGCATTCATAGGAATTAAATGACAGCATTCATAGGGGTAGCATCACATCGAATTTCATCTTGATATTTCTTCCCAATAGAAAATGAAACAAAGCAGTGTTAGTTTGCCTTAATTTTACTTCTTTTTCACAACTAAGACAACCTGCGAGGATTTGGATGTGCTTTTGTTTTGGGCTTCAACTTATCCACTATTTTAGTAAAAGCATCATTCTCAAGGCTACAGCTACGAAGGATAACATTACATACCTTACCATGAGATGTGCATCTTATGTGACAAATGTTTTTT